>VSDK01015163.1:119637-179050 GCA_009767595.1 Symbiodinium kawagutii
GGGTGTTGATCTGGATAGTTCTTAAACCTGGTTGATCCAGTGAACTGTTCAGGTGAGGTAGGTCCAACCCTTGATGCTGGGGCCACCTCTGATCTTAAGTTCATATGTGATGGGATCCTACCTGATGATCAGGATTGATGGATCCATCCAGCACCCACGTTCTCTTGGATGGAAAAGAGTGAAGCGGTCGTTGCAGAGCAGTGTTCACTGCTCGTTAAAGAACTTCGAATTGGGTCACATATCTACGGCTGGTTGGTCAGGGATATGTGGGGCAATTCACTAGTTCGTGCAACAGGTTCACTCCCTTTGTTCTTGATGTTCTCTTTCTTATGTTCATATCATTATCTTGGGGATCGATCTTGATAGGGGTTTGATCATTAACCCCCCGGCCATTTTGGCTCAAAATCACCACGATCCCCTGTTCAGGGTCCCCAATTTTCAATTCCCACCCACCCTAGTTCCCTGAAAATTGGGTATTGGGGTGTTGATCTGGATAGTTCTTAAACCTGGTTGATCCAGTGAACTGTTCAGGTGAGGTAGGTCCAACCCTTGATGCTGGGGCCACCTCGGATCTTAAGTTCATATGTGATGGGATCCTACCTGATGATCAGGATTCATGGATCCATCCAGCACCCACGTTCTCTTGGATGGAAAAGAGTGAAGCGGTCGTTGCAGAGCAGTGTTCACTGCTCGTTAAAGAACTTCGAATTGATACATATATAGATAGATATATATATATATATACATATGTAACGACATGAATGTGTGTCTATACATATATATATATATAGAATGTCGTATCTATACGTGATGACATCTTGCATATGTATGTATACATGTCTATGAATGAATGATCATGCTGATTTCGTTTACATGTACTGCTTTATGGATTACACTCGTGCATTCGCTTCAGTCCTTTTCTTGCCGATGGACTTGCCGGTTTGTTGTCTCTCAAACTACGGGTAGCTGGATTATGCAATCAGAAACATTGAAAGGAACTTGTCAATGGGTAGCGCTATCCCGCATAGGGAATCCTTCCACTTTAGGGGTGCCACGCAGGGTCTGAAGGCTGGAGGGGTTCTTGCAAAACTGGATCAAAGTGAAACCCACGCACCTTGCCAAGCTGGCACTAGCATCATCATCATCATCATCATCATCATCATCATCATCATCATCATCATCATCATCATCATCATCATTCATCATTCATCATTATCCATCATCATTCATCATCATCCATCATCATCATCATCATCATCATCATCATCATCATCATCATCATCATCATCATCATCATCATCATCATCATCATAATCATAATCATCATCATCATCATCATCATCATCATCATCATCATCATCATCATCATCATCATCAACGGCCATTGTATTCCCTAGTATTGTTGGTCACTATCCCCCATAGTTAAGCATTCATCAGCCGTCCATCATCGTGATTCTGTCAGTTGTAGGGCGCTGAAACAGGGCAGACTTCCACTGGTTGTTGATGGAGACGTCCACGGCATGTTGAGATCGCCATTTTCATGGCTTAGAATGGTGAATTCTGGTTATTTATGGTCAATGCTGGGGCTCATTGATACTTAATTGCCGGTGAATAAGGTTGATTCATGCTTATCTATCGTTAGTAGGGGATCATTCATGATTGATTGCAACTCATCTCTGGAAAATCACAGGGTTAACCAGCTGAAGATGCGAGATCTCCCGCGGGCAGGGGGCCGACTTCGGGACAAGCTGAAGAGCCAGGGCTTCCCAGCAGCCCTCAGCAGCCCTGGGCAGATGTGCGGTGATGCTGTGGGTCATAACCAACCATTTGTGGCTGGTTGATGGTTGGTTAATGGTTTTGGTGGATGTTGAATGGTTTTGGTTGATGGTTGGTTCATGGTTGGTTTATGGTTAGTAATAGTCGTTAATGGTCAAGTACTGGTTGGCAATGGTTGATAGCCAATGGTTAATGGTGGCTAATGGTTGATGAATCATAGCATATGGCCAATGGGTAATAATAATCAATAGCTAATGGTTCATGATTTCTCAGCCATTTGTTACTATATATGGCTGGTACCCAGTGCCCATGGAGGATTCAGCATGAATGGCTTGCGAAGCAGGTCAATAGCTTAATAGGCCATATCTGATGGTCAATGAGCCAGCACTGATGGTTAATGAGCTGGTTAAGGGTTGATCATAGGTGATAATAAGCACAAGGAGAGTGAACCAAGTGGTGGGTATTGCCACCTATGATCAACTACTTATGGTGATTAATTTCCCATTGTGCTGGTTAATGGTCTAACTAAACATAGGCCATTGAAAACTGAAACTGGTGATTATACCAGTATAACCTGTTTTATCAACCATCAAAAATAACTGAAACTGATGGTTGATAGCTGCTATACCAGTAAAACCAGTTTTATCAACCAATAGCTTGATGGTTACACTGTATATGGGCTGCGTGTCAAGCCCCAGACCATCGAAAGTTTAAGCCATCCCAACGTTTTCATGATTTGGGTCAACGGCCGAGTGGGGGCCCTTGACCCACAGCCATATACGGGATATACATTTACAATGTGGTAGTGTGCCTCAATGTAATCTTTAAATACAATGTAATTTGATGAAATGTCATGTCATAAGATGTGCTGGAAAGGTAATGCAATGAGATGTGACGCGTTGCATGTTTGTCCCCAACGCATGGGTGTCGTTCGCACATAATCTTTACGGACCATTTCATTTCCACATGCAGTGGTGAATCTTGATCAATAGTGGTAAATTACATACTGATCGATGATCATCACATAATGATTAATTCAACAAGTTCTGAATAATTTATTACAATGGTTATATAGTGATCAGTTACAAATAAATGGCTGAAACGATGGACCAACTATTATATAGATACATAAATTTCTTCACCCGTCTTGAGTTTGAATTAAAGATCGATTGCTTCAACCACATTGTAGTTCGAGAATAGAATTTGACTAAACATGTGTAAATGATTTACTATCGACCAACTATATTACCCACTCACTGACAAACCACAACCAATCATGAATGAACCATTCACCAATCAACTATATTCAAACATTGGCATAATTTTGTCATGAATGAACAATTAGCCAGCCATTGACCATTAACCAACCACTAACCTTTATCCAACCAACTATATCTAAACATTGAATGCAATGGTTGGTTGATGATAAATATATGAGCAGCGTTCAAAACCCCAATGATTGCCTTTCAATTAGAGGTTGATCTAGGGATGGGTTCGCGAAAGTGAAATGCATGGTCGCGTAAGCTCCGCGAAAGCCCAAGCGAAAGCACAATGTACAAAGCACGACGCGAAAGGTTGGCGAAAGTGATCATAACTTCACATGTTAGGTTCATTACGCAGTGTTTAATATGGAAAATTCAACTCACGAGGCGAAAGGTTGGCGAAAGAGATATGCGATTTTTTGCTTCGCGAAAGCTAACGCTGTGGTCGCGAAAGCGACGCGAAAGGTTCGCGAAAGCTGATTGTTTTTGCAAGCCCATGAACTGGGGGTTTAGAACATGGCTCATATAGACATTTATAAACAACCCGCTGATGAGTTCCAACCAACGAACTAATTTTGACATTGGTGAACCATTCACCAACCATTCACCACCCATGAACCATTAAACACATCGAGTGCCTTGCTGTTGAGACACCTACAACGTGTGTCGCACGTTGTTCGAGGTGCAGCCCACGTGAGTCACGACAAAGCCAAAGGGGTGGGTGCCACAGAGGGGTCCAGCCGCGGGAGAGATCCCGCTCGGGGCGATCAAAACGTGAAGTTTGGGTCGGACACTCTGAAGTTTTTTTCATGGTTAGTGTAAGGAAAGTGTTCATTGAAGGTTGATTACTGGATGATCAACGGTTAGTTGATGGCTGATGATTAATGGTTGGTTGATTGTTTGTTGATGGTGGATTGAGGGTGGATTGACCATGACCGTTGATGAAACGTGAGTTGTCCCAAGCATTTCTGGGATCGATTGCCGTCAACTGAGATGGTTGGGATTGGTGGTCAATCTGGGCTTCAAGGGACCAGCAAGTGATCAGGATGTCTTCTTTTTTGCGTCGTTGGGCACCCTGGAATGGTCTCCCGGCAACATGGCAATCATACGATGGTTTAGGGGAGATGTTGGTGAATCAAGGACAGGATCATCAATCGGAATCAATTTATCTCAATATGACCCAGGAGCCAGGAGCACATTTGGGTTTCAGATGTTGAGCTTGACTATTGCAGATTGAATTTCAGGGATGGTTGGCTGCTTAGTTGATGAATGGTTGAAAATCATTTGTTAATGATTGCTGTGTTTTGGTTTGACTGTTTGATTCTTTATTGTTTACCCTTAAAAGAACTTTTCAGTTTTTGATGGGGAGGTTCTGAATTTGTGGGCGAACCTTCATTGCATCATGACCAGCTTCAGGTGGTGGAGAACAGCGCCTTGAAAGCCCTCAGCTTTTCACAGGTGGGCTGCGTCCGGCGATGCGGAAGAGGGTAGGTGTATAGCGGCCATGTTCTGTAGCAGTACCCCCATCAATCATTCCAAGCTTGGCACTTTTGCTGGTGGCATCTCTGGTGGTTGTGGGTCTCATACTGTTGGGCATACTTCACCTAGTTCACCACCGTGAGCTTCTCTTGGTTGTAGATCAGGGCGCTGACTACGACTACACTCCTACTGCTGTCTCAACACTGCTGCGAATTGCTCTCCAAACAGCTAGATGCTGGAACATTGTGAGCTTAGCTCTGAAAACTCTTTACTAAAGAGTTGATTTCCCTTCTGTCCCTCTCAACCTGCATTGTTTCCTCTCCTTGTCCATGGTGCCACATGCTCGCCTGCCTCCTTCTCTCTAGCCTGCTCAATCAGATCTGTCCATACCTCCTTCAAATTGCAACGCGTGTCCTATGCTTTCTCCCAAAAGACCCTGATTTTTGGATGGCCAAATTCGCCTCAGCGGCCGCGCATGGCCGCCAGGGTCAGCTGGAGCAAATCTATCACTTGTCCGACGCTGAGTGCTGCGGAAGCTGACCCTAAAACTGCTGGTTGTTACATGTTCCTGTTGGTTGTTATTGATTATGGTCAAATTCATGGTCAAATTTTTGTTCAACCATGAATTTGTAAAAAAAGACTGTTGGTCATCCCTCGTTTTTGACCATGATTAAGGTTCAACCAGCCTCTACCATGTCATTGGATGTTATGGGTGAGGAGTTCATCATGATTCAGCCATCCTTCACCGATTCTTGACCATGACGTTGCACTACTCACGATCCTTAAGCATGATGAAGCATGGTTTGCAAGTGTCACACATGCTTATCGCAGGCGTTCTTAGATGTTCGTTGTTGCTTAGCTTCCCTTGACCAATTGGAGTAAGGTTGACAGCGCCATAGGTATGTAAATGTACTAATCATCCAACATGAATCATTTTCTAGTAGTGAACCATCCATTTTTGTCGCCAATGGTTTTCCAATTGGAAGAAATCTCCATATATAGCCAACTAGCACTGGGGTTGCTACTGGAGACCGCAGCCGACCTCCTGGCATTGATCTGTGACTGTTGCCACAGTCGGGGCGTACACTACTGATGGTTTCCACTTCCCGGTGGAAGTGAAAGCTGTAAACCGCTGTGGTAATCCGGTCATCCCCTGATTTCTGTGCTTACATCCCAATGTTCAAGCAATCTTTGCGGCTTCGCCGTTGTCTCCGAAGTCACGTGCTTGTATACGTGAGCTGTAGATCTCCATGGCATGGTTGCGGCCACACCATACCATTGTTGGTGGGTAAGATAATGCCCTTGCGATACTCCTTTGCATAAATGAAAATCGCAAATGCTGGCCACACCCATGGATTGGATTCTAGCTGCTCCATCCACCACCCCGAAATTATCACAATTTTGTTGTTCAAGCGCACTTCAACGGTTTGAGCATTGCCAAACAAACTACCGCCAGCCACATCTGTGCTCCCACCTTCTGCGGCTGAGGTGCCAGGAATGCTTTGCTATAGCTGATCAGGAGCAGCTGCTGCTGCGACTGCTGCTGTGGTTTTTGACTGCGTGCAGCATGAACCAGTCAGGATGGTCAAACATCTTATCGTGAAAAGTTGCATCAAACCAGGCGCACATGTATGAGGCACAGGTGATTTTAGGGGGAATTTGAAGTTCATATATAATTGCTTGATGCTATTAATTTACAAAAACATGCATACATATGTACATGAGCGTAGACCGTGTCAGCCAACAGTCCATATATTATATGTACATAGCAAGTTGTCATTTGACGTACATGCAATTATACAGCATCAATATAGTTGATATTGTTTCTATATAGTTCACATTTTACACACACACATATATATATATATTTGTTATATGAGTATCAATGCAACTATTGCCTGGACGACAAAAAAGGGCCAATCGTCGCGAATCGCCGCGAGCTGCCTCAGGAGTTGTTGTCTGCTCGGCAAAGCCACAAGAATCTGCTCTTCCTCTTGGCAGGCAGATTCCCCGAGCGTTGGAGCGTTGAATTGGGCATTTTTTCGGGTCCAGAAAAATCGATCTCAGTACTTCTGGCAGGCAGAAAATCGTGGATTTTGAATGGGTTTGCACCTCTTTTGTGTGAATCAGCTGATAAGTGCTGCATAAATGGTAACATTTTACCAGCTCATCAAGCATTTTTTTCTCCCTTCGATGCGATCCAGCTCCAAAGAATCAGCAAATCAACCTGGCCTGTTCACTTTGCGAACTGGTGTTATTCAAGGTCACAAGCCATGAATCACCATGATTAATCATCACAAACCATCATTCAATATACCACTATGAAGCACCATCAACCAAGAATCCATTGGTTTCACTCACTACCAACAGTGAATCACCAACCATCAATCCATTGGTTTCTCAGCAAGTTCACTGAGACCACTACCTCTTGATCCGCTCAGGCAAGGCTAGACAGGCCAGAGGTCGCTCGAAGTTTTTACAGTCGGATGGAGTTGGATGTCTGCAGGGCTTTTTTTGAGATGCTATGGTTGTGGATGGTTGTGGATGGTTGTGTTCAAGATATGTTAAGATTATGATGTTCAAGATTATGGTTGCCGTAGTAGGTGCTTGGGCGCTTAAGATCATGGTTTAGACGATGGTTGACATGATGGTTGATATCATGGTTGGCATGATGGTTCATGTGATGGTTCAGATGGAGTCCCGATGCCAGTAGATACTGTATCATGGTTTGGAGCAGTGAACCTATGATGAATTGAATCATCGACTGTTATGCAGCCGTTGAGCAACAACCATGGACCTGAATGATTAACCATAAACCAGCCACAAGAATTGTGAACCATTCGCAACCACCATGAACACTAATTCACCTTAATGATTAATCATCATCCACCGAGCAGCTTGAGTTAACGGTTGAGGGTAGCAGCTCGGGTGACCCACGGCCGACGCGCCCTGGACCTTCACATTGTGTTTTTTCGACATCTCTCTTTCTCTATGCATATATCTGTACTTGTATTTACATATGTGTATATGTATACACACACAACTATATATATATATATGAATACACATATTTATAGATAAAGTGCTGCCTCCCTCTATGTATGATTACTCATATTGTATGATGCATTCAACTACAAATGAATCTATATACATATTATATATACATGGTATATGCATACCTGACTTCTCTCTGGCTTGGTGGGGAGCACCATTGACCATCCTTGGTGCTAAGGTGAAGAAATCATTCACTACGAGCCGCGGACTCAAGTTCTGGCTGATTCACCAGCCCTGTTTCGGTGGAACATTCGGTCGTCAATGATGGTTAGAGGATGTTGGATGGCCGAAGAGATTCTTGTGGTTGGAAAAAAACAGTTGAACCGTGGTTTGAAAAAACCTCGAACACCCCAGTGGTTGTTGGAACTTCCAACTTTTTTTTGGGGCCACGAGGGGCTAGGGGGAAGGGATGATCTCATGTATGATGGTGGGTGACCATTCAAATTCATTAGGACCAACCAGAGTTTTGCTTTGATATATAGTAGCCAACCATCAACAAGTACCAACTATTGATGATGCTTCACAATCAATCAGCTCATGATTGACCACTAAGTACTGTACTATCAACATGTGTCAACAAGCTCGATGCTTAACCATAGCCCTTTGTTGGATCAGCATTCGTCGGATCTTCAGGTCTGGCAGCTCCATGGTTCATTTGTCTGGAGCTCAAGGCATTTCCTGAGATACAAAGCAAACGAGGTGGTGAAGTGGTATGAATCAACTTGACTATACTTCACTGGCTATTACTCTGGATACAACACCTTAATATCAGTTGTAACCACCTTAGTGTTGAACACTATCGACATGAATCAACTGCACTTAGTATTTGTCCTGATGCAAAACACACGGAGTTGCTTGAAGTGGCGATGTGTGAACTTTAGCACTTAATTTTTGATTTAGTTGAATTTCGCACCGATGTTGAAATAGTGATGGGCAGGCGTTGAAAATCGCGTTGAAGATGTACACAGAATCGGAAAAAATCATCAGAGAATTCTGCATCCATTGAACATCGGAAATTATTTTCCAAGTCTTCCAGAAAAAATTGCGACAACCTGCGTTTTAATCTTGGTGCATGTGTGCCATGGTGTACTCCCACTTGCAGGAAACTCCCAAGTCTACTTGCGCTGCGCTGGCTGCTGGTATTGTGCTTTAAGTGCCGCACCTAAGGAACAAGGACTTCACTCCTGTGAGTCAGGGTCCAGTCGGATCTCCCAGTGGCTTCTGATGTTTCGATGCTTCACTTTTTTTTGACATGGCGAGCTGGGTCAAGCTATTACCCATCAATTTCATGGGTGATAATAACCAACAATAGCTGCAACGCAGTGATTAATGATGGTACACCAGGGGGTACATGAGGACCCTCGGCCACACGTAACAAGTGTGCCACCAGCCGTTTCTCTAGCGGTTTTATCGTTCGCAAGGGAGCCCCATGGCGCAACCAGCCACTGCAAATCGCACCGAGCCATTTTATGTCGAGGGTTGACCGATTTGGAATGACCATTGTCCATTGCCATGTAGCCTGGTTTCCCTATAAGATCCCATGATAAAGCAGATTACCATAGGCTACACCAAGTGGTAAGACTTGAAATCAACATTCCCATTGATCACAAGCTTTGTGGCGGTCGTGATTGTTCAGCCGTGATAAATTGACATTTGGCATCCCACGACTCATTATGTATTCGTAGTTAGTTGTTGGGTTTGTCCCTGTGAAAATTGGATCTTCTCAAAAGATCATCCCGTTTTTTTTTTCTGTTTGATTCATGGTTTTGATAGGTTACTTGGATTGGACTTGCCATCCGATCTGTCAACAGGTCATTGCGACAACCCACTGCAAGGCGACAAGCGGCGCTGGGAGCTGGGTCACAAGCAAAGTCCAAGATGTAGAAGACAGGTTGTCTTCAAGTTTGCTTGTGACCCATTTGAAGATTTTGCTGGTGACCCCAAACTGAAGACTCTCTTGGTGGTAAATGATGGTCAAACTCCAAATGATTTGGAGTTACCACCATCGTTGACCACCATTTACCACCAAGAACCATCATCAATCACCATCAACCACCATTAGTCATCATTAGCCATCACTAGCCATCATCAACCATCATAAACCACTATTAACCACCATCAGCCATCAAGAGCCATCATCACCCATCATCAACCATTCAACCAGGACGAAGCACCACTACCAAAATTCATCGACCCATCACACAATGCGCCCATTTCAGTCGTCCGAAAGTGGGTAGCTGTGACACTGGGACCCCTAAGCTTGTTGCTTAGCAGGCAAGAGAGACATTGTCGCATATCATCACTTCCGATCAAGACCAGTACCAACTACCCCTTTGCTACAATGGCTCACTTGGATCTTGTCAAGCTTTCTTGGAGTGTCCATGTTGCGATCATGACCTGCGCAGCGCAGCAGCGTTGCACCTGTTTCAGTACCTCATCCTGAACAAGCGCGTCTTGATGCACTTCATCAAAACTCAGCCAGAGGAGGACGAGTCCGGATGGTTTCTCCGGATCCACGCCTGAATTTCCCTCAACCGTGAGCTTGAAATCGGATGGCTGGGGAGAGATCGCAGTTCTAGAGCAAGTTATATGCCAGGTGGCCATTATCATCATCTTCTGAAGATATTTCCAAGCTATTCCAGTTGATTATAATCATTTGCGATTTTACAGTGTAAACTATCAGTACGAATTCTTGACCGTTGATTGAAGATGATAAACGCCCCCGTTAGCAGGTTGCGATTTTTCCAGGCTTTGTTGCTTATCTTGGAGCAGCTTTGCAAAGTAGCAACCTGACATTGTCCATAGCGAGGTCAAACAGATGTTCAACCGACGAAGATTTTCATCAGTGATAGACCGTCAATAGCCATCATCAACCATCAATCATCACTAAGCATCATGACTTATCATTGACAACCATGAATGATCATTAACAATTCACAAGCATTGACCATGTTCCAGAACCATTAACCATCATCATTAACAACCATCCACCAGCATTCAGCATGGTTTGCATGAGCTAATGCTTAAAGAGGTGGTTGAGGATAGCTTCATATGCTAATGGTTGAGGAGCTAAATAGCTACATCATCATCAACCATCATCATTAATCATCATCAATCATCCATAACCATCATCATGGTTGTATCTTCTCCAATCAGTGGTTGTGAATGGATGATGCTTAACTGCTGAACGATATCATTTCGCTGCCTCGGCTCAAGTGCTGCAAGTGGCGTTGAGCTGTTCACGCCGCGATGGGGGAGGGAGACGAGAACAACCGGTGCGGGCGCCCGACACTTTAGAGTTGATAGCGAGAAGACATGTCCGTAGATTTTTTTGGGGGGCGATGGTTGTGGATGGATGGTCGTTCATGGTCGTGGTAAATGGTTTATGATGAAAGGGAGATCCACATCAGTGGTTAAGTTAATGGCCATTTGTATTGGATTGGAGTAGTCATTCGATGACTGATTTGTTACGGAAAGAACATTGCTACCGTTTCGGGCCTGTCAAATTAGCTTGCAAGAAGAAGCTTTGACGTTGACCACATAGCTGCATCTCAAAATTGAAGATCAAACTTCTCTCGCAACTGTCTGCTCCAAGGGAAGCATATCGTCACTGGCTTGCTCACACATGAGACAGCAGTAAAGACTCGTGTCATCGTGTTGCTGCGAAAGTTGGCCAATTGCCATCAGTCAGTAGCTTGGGAATGATTGAAGATTGCTTTCACTGTTTGACGACATAAGTGTCTTGATAATCATGCCTAATCCAAATCCACCAGTCATTGGCCTGTATTCACGAATATCAACCAGTTTATGAGAGATCCATATTGACAATTGATAACCCACCATTGGTTTCTCATAAATCGCTGGTGATTCACCATCAAGAATGGTGGATTAGTTAATATGGATCTACCATTCTTTCCATCTTGTTCCAGCAATTTAAGGGAATCCGCTGCGACACCCTCAGGCCTCGCGATGATGTTCCAGCCTCAAAGATGATGTCCTGGGTGTATCCATGTGCCAACAGCTACTCCTTAAAAACGATGTCGTTTTTTTTTTTTTTTTTTCCGGGAACATTGTTGGAAATGATGACTTTGATACGGAACTTGGAAACGATATCAAATGGCTAACAAGTTGTTGATGCTATGAAAGGAGTCAGAAGAGGCAATGTTACAACAGTAACGTTTCTTTTTGGGTGCGATCACAAGTCAGTCGAAATCTCTGGGTTCGTTTCTATGTGTTGGTCGGTTGATCGGTCAATATTGTATTTGCGCTGTGATTGGTCGATTTCATTGTCTGCAATTAATAGCTGTCGAATCAACCTGGTCCAATGAAACAAGCTGAGTTATTGGCACTGTCATAAACAGGTGATCAACTCAGTTACCTTGTCCTTCCCAGGATGCTGGAGATCGGGATCGAGGAGACCGCGGCGGAGACAGAGGAGACCGGGATCGTGGAGGCAGCAAGGGCGAAAAACATGTGATGAGAAAGCAACATTTCGTAAGGGCTGAGGACCGCTGAGGATGGTTCATGATTTGTACTTGCTTGTTCTTGGTTAGTCATGGTTGTAAATGATAAATACATCAACTACAGTCGTTCACAATTTTGATGCTTAATACCAGCTGATGATGATCCGCTTAGCGCAACAAATCCGCTGAAGTTCCAAGCCCCAGGCACAGGTGGCGATAGCAAATAGACGTGGCTAAAATATGCATGTGCCTAATATGATGGTTCATGATGGCAAAGGTCAATCTATGAAGCCATTGACATGGGTGGTGGTAGAAATGAAGTGACATGGTGGTGGTAGAAATGAACCGACTCACAGACCATGATGGTCTATCTATCATCTATCTCTATTTTTTAATGATATGATTGGAACTATCAGACTATCATTTGTGATTAGCGCTTCCCATACAATTTTTTTCAGACATCAAGTGCCATAGCGTCAAAAGGTCACATCAGAACCTGAAACCGACCAGCAGCTAACCATTGACCGACTATTGCTAGCCATTGCTACCTTATACAGTATATCCTTATATACCCATCATTAAGTCTTGTTTTTTCCCTCTTGGAATCGATGCTGACGCACCATGTCGGGGTGCCTGGCAAGTGAGCGGCCAGTGGGTAGGTCTTTGAAAACGCAGCCGCGCAGCAGCCTTCCCAGCGTCCAGGTGGTGGTGGAAAAGACTCTGAGAGAGGGGAACCGAACAAGCTCTTCATTGGACAGAACCTTGGTAGCACTCGAGCACCAATTGTGGTGGTCATATTATATTTATCATGTGATATGATGGTTGGTTCCTAGTGGCTAATATAGTCAACAATCAAGAATTGCCACTATCACCCTTGACCATCGCAGGGAACGGCTGAGACACACTGTTGACCCTTATCGGCTCCTCATGAATCATTAGTCAATATGATCAACCATCATCAACCAGTGACCTTTGGCCAACTCTCTACCAAACTACTCATGCTTGGCGGTGCTTGTTGATGCCAACTCAACCCAGCTCCACAACCTTTCGGACGTCAGGAAGAGCAATCCGCCCAAAAGCTCCATCCAGAAAGAGATTCAACATGAAATGTCGAGATACAAACTACGAAGTGCGTGATATGAGATACGAACCGGCCAAGAACGTAGGGGGTTCATGGCAAGAATGTGCGAAAAAAAAACAATGGTTACTGACAGCGGTTCACACCAGTTGAAAATGATTGCTGATAACGGTTCATAATGGTTGATCATAAGGTGGTTTCTCGAAATGGGGGTACCCCAAATAATCCAGCTTATTAATCATTTTTGGCAAGTAAAAAGCAAACTATTTACTGGTTGGTGGTTCTAAACATTCTTTATTTTCCCAAGTAGTTGTTGACGAATGGTTGGTTGACTAATATTTTTCATAGGGGTGGTTCAACCACCAACCAGTTTCAGAACCCTGCCCCCTCCACAACAGCACAGTCTCTCGGCGGCTCGTGGCTCATCTGCTCGCCCATGATTCCTGATGAACCATGAATCATCAGCGCTAGTTGCTTGTTGTTGCCGATGATTTCCATATCATCAGCCATCAGTGACCATTATTCTCCACAATTCGCCATGATGAAGGTACTAGCAACCATTCTTAAGCATTTCTAATCATTAGTCAGCCCCTCCACTGCCGCAGAAACTGCTTGGCAGACGTTCCCTTCTCTCAGGTTAGCCTTTGAAGCAGAAGAAGGCCGCTCAGATGGGGTGTTGGCACCATGGTGCTACCTGCATGCCATCCTCATGCCCGAAGTGATTCTTTTTGTCGGTGGATCCATATACGTGAAATACTATTTTTGGAAGGCACGATAGCAACGTGTTCATTTTCATTAATGGTTTATTTGGATCTAGAGTTTCTCCTGGTTGACCACTCTAAGTGCAACCCCTCAGAACACCTTTGGACTTGGGTTTGGAAGTTTCAACGTGGCAGTTTTGGATTTCCTGAAGGTTCTATGCGGCCACTAATTATCGACCATTGTCGCTGTCAACCATTATCTACCGTTGCCAACCATGATTATTCAGTTTTGGCCATTATAACTGAATAACAATCAAGCATTTTGATTATTGACCACTAGAAATTCCAATATCAACTATCAGTATCCATTCCGAACCAGGACCCACTGCCGACCATGATCGACCATTCAAGGAACAATGCGTGTTTTGCAGGCCAGGCGACAACGTTTGGAGAATTATACTCACTGGTGACATTCACGCTGCAAGGATTTGCGCTCGGGCTCTCCCTGTGAACCTAGCTGCAGCCAGGCGATATTCAAGACAAGTTTGGAAGATATGGAGAAATCCTGAATGCATCGCCCTCAGGCTCCATCAGGTGTCACATGTTCCGAGCTTCGCTTGCAAGCTTAGCGGCGACACAACGGTTGTGCTTGGTATCCCCCTATTGGGAACCGGCCATTGGTACCATTCTTCATCATTGATTTGTAGCCCTCATGATGGTAAACCAGGTAAAACACACGATGCTTCGAATTCTTCAGATCAGCAATCGGCACCCCAAGCAGACGCTTGGAATGGCCGCGACCGATGCGCTGAGATTCAAATCATCAAAGACAACATGACTGGGAAGTCGAAAGGCTATGGCAACCTGGTTGCACTGCTGGTGCTGAGTTCATTCAGCATGGAGCTGGCGACGCAGCCGCTGAATTCTTCACAACGAAATCTGGAGTTGCACTGGGGTCAGGGAAGATTTGTGACCATTTGTGATCTGGTTGCTGGTTTTAAACATTTTTTATTTTCCCTATTAATTGTCAACAAATGGTTGGTTAAATTGTTATTTTCCTTATTCATTGTCCCTATCTTTCATAGGGGTGCTTCAACCACCAAGCAGTGATGGTAACCCATCAGATCTACTTTGTCTGGGCACCGCCCAAGGCCTTGGTGATGCCCCGGTTGGTCGCCATGGCCACTGCCAAGGCTTCATCAAGTTTGCAGAGACCTCCGATGCGGAGAAGGTCTTAAGGACGGTTACTGAAAAGCTACCGGGCCTGGAAGTTTTGTTGGGAGGTTGATTGATAATGTTTAGAAAGCCAGGTTGATTGATACTGGTTAGATATATAATGGTCAGATAATGGTTAGATCAATGGAATTAATGATTGAACAGCTCAATCAAGTTGATTGATGATCGTTGGAGACCCACTTGATTGATCAATGTCGTTGGCTAATGACTAATGTTGCTTGATGCATGGTGAGCAAGGCTTACTGACTGGTCAATGCTGGTTGCTCATTATCCATGGGTTGATACAAGTGTGGATAAGTATACGTGCTGGTGAGAAAATTACACCAAGCGGTAAGCAGATCAGCCATTGATATAAGGAGCCTTGGATCATATCTATCCGAGGAGCGATTCAGGTGTCCCGAACGGCAGGTATAGGCTACATGCAGGCACTTAGGACCTGCAAAGAATGAAAACATGGGTACATACATGAAATACACACCCCATACATACGCACATACACACATCCATCCATCCATGCATCCGTCCGTCCGTCCGTCCGTCCATTCGTCCCTCCCTCCCTCCTTCCATCCATCCATACACACTTGCTTGCTTGCTTGCTTGCTTACCTAGTCGCCTGGCATCCCACACATGTAATTACTAGTCAGGAGACATTTCGTGATGGGGCACCACTGTCTATGGTCATACCCATATTCATAGACATGGTCATCCACATAGAGATATACCTGTATATTTGCAGAAAATTGAATATTAGCATACGTATTCATATTCATTCATATTCACGCGGAAACGCATGTATATGTACACACAAGTGCACACACAAACGCTAGACATACACACACGCATACACGACAACCAACACACACACATATATGTATATAGATGCTTTTGTGAGCCCCACCACACACAGACAAGTGCATATGTATCGCTGGCAGTAAGATGGACACGTAAAGAATTTGCTAGCTAATGAGTTTGATAGATGGGTAGGTAGATCGACAGACAGATAGATAGGTAGATAGATTGGTAGATAGGTAGATAGGTCGATAGATAGATACCTCTACATACATATGAGCCAACCAAGCCCCTCCGTTCCAAACAGGACCATGGATGGCGCTGAAATCTGTGGCCGCAAATGTGCCGTGGAAAGTTGATCCGGGACCATTTCACAACCAACAACAGAGGCATTACTCAAGGGATGCGATTGGATATAGTTGGCATCAGCTAAAAGTATAACCCATCCAATATAGTTGTATATAGTTGTCATAGTATTCTTTGGATCGATATAACTGATGACAACTATAAAGAGGTCATCACTTTGATTGTCGTTTGATGGGTTACAGATCGCTTTGATAGATAGATATATATATATATATAGATAGATACACGGATATTTGTATAGATATAGATGTGAATTGATTATAGTGACAGGATTTGTGCCAACCCAGACCAGGTTCTTTCATTCCCAAGTGGATGGCCTGAGTCCAGTGGCAACATGAGGGACTGATAGACCAAAGAAAGGATACAGTCGATAGGGTTGATGGATTCTGTCCATGCCCAGGCCATGTGGGCCGTTTTTTCGTCCTAGAAACGCTTGGCCCTCCCAGTTTTTCTGTAACACTATGATGGTTGGAGGCTAGGCACATGCTGAGCGAGATGGCTTGTGGTATTTTTTCCCCCGGAACCATGCACACCTTTCAGCTGCTTGGGTTTACCCAGGGATGGACGAGCGCCTCATGCGACCATGCGCTTGGCTCAGGTAAACTTGATCGTGCAGGTGGTGGAAGACAAAATGCGCCCAAAGCCCAGATCTGGAGGTACAGCTCAGTAGCACTAGATATGACCATTGGTATGTGACCAACTTGTAACCATTGGTTTATGACTGACCAAATAACTGTTGGTATAGAACAAAATAACGAGGGCCAACTCTCGCAATTGATTGCGATGTATTTTGTTGGGCATGTTCACGTTTTGAAGTTCAGGTTTTGATCGCAATCGATACGCCTCAAAGCTATTGCACTACACCGTACTTCTTTCTCTTGGTTTCCTAGAAAAAAAGGCAACCACAATTTTTCTTGGCTTGGAAATTGCAGTGCCCTGATTTTCACCTCTTCAGCTTCACAATGGTCATTCATGGCGAATCGATGCGAATCGGCTCAGAATCGAACAAACAGGATCAATATGGCCATGTGTCAATATTAGCCCACCAATATTGGGGGATAATCACCAACAATTTCATGGGGTCTGCAATGGTCAAACATGTGAATGGATGGCCGTTACGATGCTGTGGACGTGGGCCCTATGTTAGCCGTTTTGGTTCCTTAGGAATCGCTATGACGACCGGAGAGGTGGAGGAAGAGGCGGTGGCAGGGACGGTGGGTTCCTTGGCAGCGTGGGGAGTGGAAGCCCAGCCTAAGTGCCGCTGAGTTTCTTGTTCTTGTTCTTGTTGTTCTTGTTGTTGTTCTTGTTGTTGTTGTTGTTGTTGTTGTTGTTGTTGTTGTTGTTGTTGTTGTTGTTGACTGTTGAAGGGGTTTGTACTCAGAAGGTCCCAGATCGGTACTGTGCCTAGTGAGTTCAGCCGGTGTCCCTGGTGAGCATCAGAATCATAAAGAGAACAGGTGCCTTTGTTGTTATGTGAACTACTACCTACCTATTCGTGTGAGATTGGGATGTGCACCACAACCCATGTTTGCTTCTTGATATATGGTCATGACCCATAGTCCACATATCAGTGATACAATCACAAAGGGCGCGCTCTTCGTGACATCCATAAACATGGCAAAAACCTCTCAAGCAACCCGTTCTGCTGCAGTTGCCGCGTTGGGGACAGCTGGTTGCTGCAAGGGCTGGCATGAAGAACCCAACACCTTGGTGGTGCACCGCAAGCTGCGATCCAAGGAAAATCACTGAGCCGGAGAAGCTGTTTATTGGAAAGTTGCTGGCTTTGATGGGCCAGGGCATGGGTCAGAACCTGTGCAGGGACTATTTTCTGTGACAGTCAAAACTAGCAATAGAAGTTTGGTTCGTGTTTCACACAAAGCATTTTGAGTAGTTTTGTTGCTCCAAAGCCAAAAAAGATCCTTGGAAAAACAAAGACTGTGCAACATATTGATGGTACCCACCGCCACTGACCAAATTTATTTATCCTTGGAAACAACCAAGCAGCCAATAACTTCATGCTAACGCCTGATGGACAGCTTTCTATGGGGCTGCGTTGTTTCTTGGTGTCCGGATATGCTCGCTCTGGCGCAGGACCGAAACCCAGTGCTGGTTGTATCGTCCAGCCAGGGCTGGTGAAGAATCATCGGATACCATCGTTGATGCCCTCAGGGTATCATGAAAGTTGCCACTTCCATCATTAGCTGTAGCATGGCAAATGAATCTTCAGTATTTCAAGGTGATCATGATAATCCATTGGTTTCATGGTATTCACAGGAATCTCTAGGGAATTGTTGGTTGTACTGGTTGTCTACCAGGATTTCCTGTGACATTCACAACTGACAAGCAACAGGCGCTTCATCACCATGCTCAGATAGCTCTCTGATACCTCTGCCGTCATGTCACGATTGGTCAGCATCCAAGGTTATCGCCAGACACCAGCGAGGCGTCTCTGTCTGGCGGGAAAGTTACAGGTTGATCGGGGTTGGTTGGTTATTGGGTTGTTTTGATTTATTGAAATCAAGGGGCTACAGCATGGTACAACTGCCGTTCAATATGTTGGAGCTGCAAGTTTTTAATGTTCGAACGCGCAGGGCCAGCTGGAATCACCAAGCTTTCTGGCAAAAAATCCGTGGACCCAAGGTCAATAGTGCGATAGTGGTGTGCAGTCAATGGACCTCTACAGGGTTCCGTGACGAAATCTTGGGAACAAGAGAGGACTTGTGGGGGAACTAGGATCAGGATGTCTATATATATATATATATAGATTTTTAGATATATATATATAGATATATGTATAATATATAAATAATATGTATATACATATATATTTATGTATAGATATACGCATATATATATAGATATATGTATAATATATATCAGGATTATGCAAAGTATAGGATTTGGACGGGTGAAACTCAGCTTGCGCACTGCAGTAGCGGTAGCATTGCTTGCAGCAGGAGTATCTCAGCCCGGAGCTTCGGGGAGGGGACACCCAGCTGATGCAACCAGATCAGTTTTGATCAGAAGAATCGCTTAAATGGCCATGGGTCAAGCAGTTAACCAACCAATAGTGGGGGTTAATGATGGGGAAAACAATGGTAAATGATGGGGGAACCAGGGGGACTAAGGGTTTTGATCAACTGCCAAATTTGTAGGAAGTCAGATGATCATCCTGCTGGAAACGGCTAGATAGGTTGTAAAACTTTTTCATTCTTGCTGGGATGATGCAACTGCGTGCCCAAAGCCTAGTCACGCCCAGCTGGGTATCGCAAGATCTCCCTGTGTCAGGATGATGTCAAAGAAGCCTTTCGGCAACTGGGCGACATCAAAGTACAACTGATCAAAGATCGGGACAGCGGTGAGTCCCGTGGTTTCGGCTTCATCACCTTCTCGGATGCTTCCAAAGCTGAAGAGGCAGCTGGGAGATCGATTACTGGGGGCAGAGCTGCTGAACAGCACGGCATCGGGCTCTGGTTCGATTGCACACGAGCTCAGAGTGGGGGGGCCCCCAGGGAGTTACGTATAGAGGAAGCTGGTTACAGCTGATGGTTGTCCAAGTTATCAACTTATGGCTATCCCTGCCAGAAAATAAAACACCAGACAGATAGATGGATAGAATTTCGAATTTTATCAATCATGTGGGTGCCACTTGGTTGGTAGTTTCCTACCACTTAAGATACTCATCTTTTGGGCGTCGCCACTGAGATATAAGGCCGGCTGTTTGCAGCTGCTGTGCCTTGACATCGCAGGGGGCGCGTTGAGATTCGATCCCCAGCAATGGTCCCTGTCGTTGCGATTTTTTGGGGATCCTTTAGACGACTGAAGATTCGTGTCACCATTCCACTGGCGGTTGAGGTTTGTGCAGTTGCTGAGTGATCGCATACGAATCAGACAACTCAGCAGCAGATCAACTGTTCTCAGCTGGGCGGTCACGCATGGCAGCTACGAAAGCCGCATGGTGGCTGCTTCGCGATGGGCCCTGCTTGGCACGTCACCTCCCGAAGTCTCAGCGGCCCCTGACCAGGCACTGCGGTCATGGCAGGGAACGGAGATTGCAGGACAAGGCTGCAGACTCGAACGTCCTGGCCAGAAACAACAGGGTGGACAAAGGCCCGGGTGCTGCGGCATTGATGAAAACCGTGCTATCTTGGTGATGAACTTTTGACAATCATGGTTGATGGATATTCATGGTGGCTAATGATATCGCATAATACGGACATTGCAAGGAGCATGCCGCCATAGCCAAAACTTTTGATCTTTGTTTACTCCCGTTGGTTGTGTTGGGTGAATACTTGAAGTCTCATAGCGGCCGTACAACCATTGCAACATCATTGCAAATCGCTGTTGGGTGATCGTATCCCCCAAATCTAGCTGACTGCTTATATATTGTAGTTGACTTATATGGCTGTGGGTCAAAACCCTGTACCCCCGGTTCCCCTATTATTAACCTATAGGTTGTTGGCTATACTATTGGTTGGTTAATCTCATACAGCTGGTATATAATCCCCTACTATTGTTGGTTATCATCCCCTATTAATAACCATTAACCAGCTATGACATTGGTTGGTTAACTGCTCGACACCACTGGTGGCCACCTCCACCATGATATCAACCGACCTGGGTTCACCATGGCCGTCACCACTTTCCTGGCTGCGCCAGGGGGGGGGGCGACAGTCGGTCGCCCAGCCGTGGACGAGGAGGACGTCGTGGAGAACGATCCAGGCGCGGGGACGGGTGAGCTGCTGTGGCTAAGAAGGACGATCTGGGGTGGTTACTGATGGTTACCCTTGGTTTTCATGACTAAAGTGGGGTTAAAGTGGATTACCCTCTGGTAAACTAACATGGCTGGCTGGAAATTCGACCATTTTGTGGCTGGAAAAGCCTGGGAAATCATCGATTTATGGTGGATTTTCCATTGCCATGTTAGTTTACCAGAGGGAAATGGTGGTTACTAGTGATAGAACTAATGATGAGACTAATGATGGGATTAATGAGGGTGAGTGGTGGTCATGGTTAGTTAATGGTGATATGTAATGGTGGTAACTAGTGGTTAATGGATGTTAATGGTGGTTTTTAGTGGTTTATAATGAATTGACAATGGTTAAGACCACAAAAGCTAGTGGTTCATGGTGGTTACTACCGATGAGATTAATGACGGGTAATTTGGTCAGTGGTTACTGTTGGTGACTAGAGATGGGATTTATGCTGGTATTTAGTGGTTTATGATTTATAATGGTTAAATTGTCACTTGGGCTATGGTGGTTGATAAGATGAACTATCAACGTTGATCATAAGATGATCAATAATGATGGGATCCATGATGGGTAAGTAATGGTGGCTAGTGGTGGTTAATGGTGGTTGAGGGTTTACCAAGAATTGAAGGGCAATGGTGAATCATGGGATTGATGACGGTGGTTGATAGGGTGAATGATAACATGTGTTGTAAATACATTCACTAGTCATGGTTAATAGCTAATTAATGGTTGCTGGTCAAATGTTGGTTAAGTGATGCGTAAACGATGGTGAAATGCTGGTTGATGGCTGGTTAATGTTTAATGATTAAGGTTCATGATGGTGAAGATGGCTTGATGCTGGTTCAATGATGCTTAAATAGTAATTTCTCGTTGCTACTTATTGGTTCATATGGGTAACAATGGTTCAGATTTGTGTTTATGAATGCCTAGTAATGCTTGAGACTGGAGAATGGTTCACGAAAGCTGATAGTGGTTGGCTTAAATAACGATTTTTGGTTGCTACTCATTGGTTCATATGGGTACAAAATGGTTCAGGGTTGGTCCAAAATGGTTAACCGGTTGATAGATGCAGTCGGTCATGGTTGAGACTAGGGAACCAACTCGTTGGGTTGGGATCCATTTTAGCAAGGAAGCGGCAAGGAGTTTTTGGGTAGCAACATGCATTACCCAACGCACATGAAGTACCAATGTCGTGAACATCTCATGTGAAGTACCAATCTTCGTTGAGAACCATCGTGAGTTTAGGGAGTTGTGTATGGAGGGAGAAATTACGTACCCTTTGAAATGGTGGGGTTCGTTTTACGGAAGATGGTCTTTGTTTGGTGGTATCCGGCTTATCAACATGTTCATCTACCATTTGCCATGGAACATGTTGGGCACACGAATGTTTTTCTCTTATCACCTTCAGGTACTCAAAGATCGACAGCTGCAGAAAGACATTCACCTTTTGCCAACATGCAAATACTTTTTAGCCCAGATCCACAGACATGACCCTTAGTACAATAGGACGATACTACCTTGTTAGTTAGAAGACATTTCTTGCTTAGCGGATACTCTTGCTTGCTGGTTGAGCAAGTTGACAAATCGAAGAACAGGCTTGTTTGTGGCGGAGATACCTGAATGGCTTGTGACCCAACCTTCAGATACTTAAGGGTAGCGGTAGCACTCTGTAGAGTCTTGTGATAGAGGGGTTTAATCATTCATGGCGGTACTCCCAACCATCGCTAAACGCTTGCTTTTCAAAGAAAACACCTTGGTTTGGGAGGTACTTCCATGTGCGGCGGAACCCATGTAGTGCGTGCACATCAAATCTGAAGGCATAACGGAGAAAGCATTAACCATTCATTACCATCATTAATCATTATGAAGCATGATCAATTACAGTATTAATCTAAAGCCCAATGGAAAAATACCACGAAGTACCATATCCAGTGCATCGGTCGGAACAGAATGCTTAGCGTATGCTGCAACGACAACGGCGGCCTTAAAGGGACGGAGCAAACACTAGGAATGGCGCACATCTTCATCTACTGAAGCGATACTTCATCAAGAGTCTCCCCCAATGTCATGATGACATTATGATTGATGATTGACAGTTGCATTGACCGATTGATTGATTGATTGACTGATGGATTGATTGACTGATGGATTGATTGACTGATTGATTGATTGACTGATTGACTGATGGATTGATTGACTGATGGATGGATTGATTGATTGACTGATTGATGGATTGACTGATTGATTGATTGATTGATTGATTGATTTTTGATTTTGATTTTTGATTTTTGATTTTGTTTGATTGATTGATTTATTGATTTATTTTTGAATTTTGATTTTGCTTTTTATTTTCGATTTTTGATCTTGATTTTGATTTTGATTGATTGATTGACTGATTGACTGATTGATTGATTGACTGATTGATTGATTGACTGATTGACTGATTGATTGATTGATTGATTGATTGGTGATGATGATGATGATGATGGACGATGCATACTTTTTGTAATGGATCGGGTGATCGTGATGATGGTGATGATACTCATGATGATGGAGAGGATGAGTGGATGTTGATCTGCTTAGGTCCAGGGACCGGCGTCGCGGAGATGACTGGGACAGGAGGCACAGTGGTCACAGTGGTCGCTGTTGCCGCCTGTTGTGATGCGCAGTTGTGAACCATGACCGCCTGTTGGTGCCTTGGTGTTTGGTGGTTGGTAGGTCGAAGGCTGGGTGACTGGTTGCCTGGTTTGTTGTTTGGCAGATATAGGTCCGTAGGTGGCCCCAGTTTATCTATTGAGATCTCACAACCATGATCAAGACTATGATTGTTTGGTCATCCAAGGCAACAGTATGCCCAGCATGGAATATCTGTACATTTTGCATAGGCCATTTTACCTGTTCTGCCTTTAAGACAGCCGAGTCCGTTGAGTCAAGGGCTGGTGGCTCGGCTGGTGCAGAGGGCGCTGCCGCGGGGGCATCGTTGGGATGTTGTGCTGTTCGCGGTGCTTGCGTCAGCACGTGTTCTTCGCTCGCGGTGGGCACTGGCACTTCACTTCGCCTTCGCTTGGCTATGGCAGCGTCCTTCCAAGTCGATAGCGAAGAATCATCGTTGAAATGAAGATGATTTCATTGCCTGCACAAATTGGTAGTCATCGAGGTTTCACACTTGGCTGTTTGCAGGGTGAAATTTGCACATTTTGCATCAACTTTCCCTCAATTGCCACATGGACTGGCCTTGCACATTGTATACAGTTTGATTTTGTAGACAACCCCTCAAAAAGAGCATCCTGAAAGATGCCTTGAAGTCAATTAATCAGAAATATGCAGGCCCAGCGAATGCCTGTACACATTCACTGCATTCCCAGGTCCGTGTCAGAGCATATTTGCTTAGCTTCGCTTGGTCTGCACAGTTCACGTGGTCCGAAAGCGCTTGCGCAGCATGTCACAGCTTGGAACATCATCCGGGATGCAGCTTCGATGCTCAGCAGAGTCAGCGCTAAACCCAGCAGATGACCAGCTTCGAACAGAAGAGCGAGCAGCCATCGCTTCGCATGCGAAGCATTTGCCATCATGGAATCCTTGTCCTAGCTGGAGTCTGGGGCAGCCGGTCCACCCACATTTCAAGGTGATGTCTTGGCTTCCCTTCCTGGAAGGTTTTTTGTTGCAGGATGGACCTCTAAGTAGTCAGATTTCCAGTGCTCACACCTTCTGCAAGGGATTTGGATCCAACAAAAGGCTGATGGGGGAAGTCAATAGCTTCATCCCCTGGATGCCTCAATCATTGGCCAACTGCGGCATTCAACCTCGGTTACAGGGGATCATACCACCTGAAACTTAGGTGATTGACGCCTAAATTGCGACCAGGATTTGCATGGTTTATCAGGCTTCTTGTTCAAATGACCTGGTTTTACAGGATGCCAGTTTAAATGACCATGGCTAGGATTGGCTGCTCATGTGGCACGGATACTTCACCAGTTGGCTGCTCAGCCGCATGGCCACCCCGCCACACGCAGGGGCCGCGGCCGACCGGGCCGCGACTACTACGACCACCGTGGCCGCGACGGACGCGATGGGCGTGACGGCGGGCGGGGGCCCCGGGGGGCCCGCATGGCATGGTGAAAGCTACCAATAGCTATACCTAGCTATAATACTAGCTATAACATATAGGCTATATCTAGCTAAGATGCTATTAACATGCTATAAGATGCTATAAAATCATAATAAACATATAGTAATTAGCTATAATAAACCATATCATATATAATTCATATCTATATAATAGCTATAATAGAACATATGGCTAGTTACATAGCTTGTTACCTCATTGCTGCTGCCATCATTTGACTGAGGTGAGCATTATTGTTAGTTCTACTAGTGTTGAGCTTCGCAGATGCTGCAAGGATACCGGAATGGAAGTTGACAGCAGTTGTTGCCGTTGTGGTTGTGTTAAACTCGACTTTTTGACGTGCTAGAGAATACTAAAATGCACATATTGCTTCTGTTTAGCTCTTACTTTTTTGATAACGCCAAGGCTGAAAACATCGTTGCCTCCTAGCCTAAAAACGTCGTATGGCTATGCTCTGCATGGACTCAAACCAAAGGTATTGACCATGCTTTTGACCGCCAGATCGAAAAACCATGGAAACAATTGGTGTCTGCAACATTTTTGACAAAACACCTGCAATAAACCATCAGTATTTATACAGTTTTGTACAGGGTCACAGGGCTGTCTTGGCCGCTTCTTCACTTCATGTGCAAAAACATCAGTGTTTTTGCTTACCAGTCGCACAAAAACATGCCCGAAATAGCAACCGCCACTTGTTTTTTGACCAGGATAAAACCAACTCGCTTGTGGTGCCGTTTTGATCCATGTGTATATCACAGTTCCCGCTTGATAAGATAACCATTAACCATCGATCAACTAAGATTATCTGTTCTCAACCAGGATTAACCAGCCTCAACCAGCCTTAAACAGGGCATTGACCATGACTTCCACCATGACTTCATCCCCACAGGCCGCGATGGCCGCGATGGCCGCGATTGCCGGCCGGGATCGCCGCGGCGACCGTGACCGCGGCGACCGAGACCGCCGGGATCGAGGCGACCGGGACCGCGGTGACCGCGGCGACCGGGGCGACCGGGGCCGAGACGACCGCGAGCGTCGGGACCGAGATCACGGGAGAGACGACAGAGATGAGAGCAGCTTGGATTTGATGATTTTGATAATTTTTTGATGTTTGACTGAAGTTTTGATGTTCGACTTTGTGGATTTTTGAAATGATTTCTTCTGCTGAAATGTTGGACTTCTCTGTATGCTTTTACGTGTTTCGACTGATTTGTTTTTCCTCACATTTTTTGTAGATTCTTGTGCGTCGGAACAGCTCTTGGTAATGACATCGTGCTTCACCTTCTGGTTGTTGGGTCCATGTTCGATGAGAAGCCAATCATGACTAACCAGCATTTACGACTATGAATCAGCTTTGCTGAGAAAAATACACGGTGAGATCTTCCATTATTGCCAATGACTTTCCGTTTTTATATGACCTTTCCTAAGAAGCCAGTAGGCAGTAATTATTTTATAGCTATGATATGCAATAAGCGTTTTCAACTGTTATTCCAAGGACCAGCTGAAACTGCAAGCCATGTAACCATTAGATGGTTGAATTATATCCTGTTCCGAGGCTTCCTGCAAAGTGATTCCCTGCCATTATAATTTGCTTAAGATTGGTTGCATTTTTCGCAAACGATCATCATATCTACGAGGAGAATCGCTTGGACTCGACATGATTGTTTTTTGGATCAACATCATGAGTTATTGTTGGTTATTATGCACTAAGCACAAATTTTTACTTCACATTGATCCTTGTTGCTCCACCTCATCCTATCATCAACAACCTTCAACTGACCCATCTCCACATCCTATCACCATTCCACTTCCATCCTGTAACCATCACAATCATCTTGATAACCCATGATAATCCACCATCCTTTGATTATCAACCATCATAATCCGCCACCTGGTGGTTTCTCAAGTCATGGGGGTTACCTCCAGTGATCATCCAGTTTATTAATCATTCATTTATAGTAAGAAACCATCCATAGCTTTGGGGTCCACTGAGTCTCCTGTGACTTGAGAAACCATCAAATGGGTCCCCTGTGACTTGAGAAACCTCCAAATGGTTGGTATATCCCAGATTTTTGTTGCTTGTCCCCTCTTACCAACCATTGTAACCAATAGTCACTTATAGTTGTTATTACCTCCATTACAACAAATAATAACCAATACAAACAAATAACTCCTAGTATTAACCATTGTTAACCAATAATATCCAATGATAGTGAATATACCAACTATAGAGATTCAATAGTGATATATGTATATATAATAACCATGAGCTAGAATGGTAAACCAATAATATCCAACCATCACATATAACCAGTAATTCTTATTATCCAACCTTTATTGTCTAATAATTACCATTGTTAACCACTACAAACCAACCATTTTTACCGCAGATCCATCTCCAGCTACGCTGCTCTAAGGCGGCGACAGCCGTGAAGACTCGCGTGCGGCGGACAGCGATCGCCGTGACGCGGGGGGGCGACGCTCGCGCACGCCCGATGGCCTTCCCAGGAGAAGTGCAGGGAGCCGATGCGGATCCAAGTTCTGGGGGATTTCGGAGAAAGTTTTTGATAAAGACTATCTATCATATAGGGATTTACACTTGTATATACACATATACATATATACATCTACATATGCTTATGTAAATATTGTTGTAAATGTTTATGTAGATATGCATGACTCCTCATGTAACATCAGTGACCGGTACGAGCTATCTCGGCTCAAAAGCCGATGCGGGACGTGGCTCTCTCTGCAGGAGGGGGTCGTCCTTGGGTGCGTTGTTTGGGCTCCTCGCTCGTGACTTTGTTTTCTCAGGTGCTGATACCTGGGATCACCTAGCTGCGACAACTGCTCAAAGTTTTGCACCTGTAACCTATTCCACTGGCTGGGCAATCCATTATCCATCACTGCTCTTGGGAATTGTGGTTGGCTTTTTGATTTGGCCTCTGTTGGAACTGGTTTATTTGGTTCGCCAGTGGCTGGTCCTTTGGCTGAGGGTTTCCTTTCAGCGCTTGCTGAGAGGGGGCAACTTTGCGCTGCTTCATCGCAAGCTTGGATGAGCTCTGAGCTTGAGGCACTCCGTGAGGAACTGAGTGCTTTGCGGCTGGAGGTGACAGAGCTGAGGGACCGGGTGACTGTGTTGGAACAATCTGCTGGTGAAACTTTTGAGGTGGTTCCTGATTCTACTGAACCATCTAGTGACACGGCTGGTTATTCAACATTGCCCACACGGGCTTCCCAATACACCGAGGGGGAACGACTTGCTGCAGCCAGGGAAACTGGCCGTTTCTTTGTTCGTTGCCTCCGGTCGGAACGTCGCGGTCTCTCTGGCCGTGAAAAGGTGCGGCTTGCCAACCGCATCTACGTTTTGGTGCGGGACATTGAGGGCCAGGTTTCAACATCACCAGTGCGTGTTTTCCACACCTACTCTGAGTTGAAACCACACATCTGCCGAGGACCATCTTTCGGTGATTCCATTTTTGCTGGATTTGCTTCCCAGTGGGAAGCTTTGGAAGCTGTGCGCTCTGCCGGTTTCCAGTGGCCTTGATAGATGGAGGAAGAAGCAATTGACGGCGAGCCTTTTGATCTCGCCTCCTGCACCGTTTTTTCAGCTAGGGGACTCGAAGTAGAATACCCAGTGCTCACAGTCAGTTTTTCAGACAGGGAGGGGACCGTACGTGTCTCCCAGATCATTTTCATTTGTTTGCATCAGGGCAGATTTTTGGTTGCTTTGCCTGCCGATTTGTGGCATCGCACATCCGCAGCTCGACGCATCCTTCCCGAAGGCTCTTTGATTCGTCCAGTTTCCGTAGGAGTGATAGGGGCTGATCCAATCGATAGGGGAACCATAGCACCTGAGGTTGAGATAAAGGTTTGGGTAGGTTTTGCATCCGAGACCTTGCTTTCCAACATTTCGAACGAAGAAGGCATTGTTCCTGAGTTCATTTTTGACGTGGACATCTCAGGATGCTTTCCTGCTGCCAGTTCTCTCGAAGAAGTAGCTCGGAGCCGGTTCAAGATTCAGGTTCAGGCTCCGGTCGCAGACGATGGGTCTCATTCAGGAATGGGAGAACGGCTCACAAAGATGGAGGATTCGATCCAGCAGATGGCTTCACTCATTCAGCAACTTGCCAGTGGCCGAATGGAGCCAGCCCAGCCCGGCTCAGCCTACGTTTCAGCCGAAGAAGCTCCAGCAGAAGATTTTGGTGTTCCCGGGCCTGTGCTCTCTGGCTCTGGGGAGCCGCCTGGTTTGCCTCGCCCAGCTCAGCTTGTTCAGCGGCCCAATTTTGCGAGGGAAGGGAGTGTTTTAGCTCAGCAGCTGGATTTCGACCCAACGGTTGTGTCCTCGGCCCTTCAGGCTGGTGTGCCGGTAGATCAACTGAAGACTATCGGGCGACTTGTGAAACAACGGCCTACTCGGTTGGAGGATCTTCCTCGCAAAGCTCCAGGGAGAGCCGATCCTCTTTCAGGTTCAGAACATGGCGAAGGAGACCCAGACCCTATGGCATTGATGGATCCAGGCATGGACCCGGTGGCCTCAGCTGTTTGCCAGTTGACCAAGATTGTGGGCTCGCTGACTCGAACCCAGAAGAAGGAACCGACCTTGGAAGATGCTCTGAACGGTGTGAGTGCCGGGAGTTCAGGCAGTGCGGATCAGAGCATCTCGTTCAGCAGCAGACGCAACGCAGCTGCGTTGAGGGCATTGAAGAAAGCTCTCTTGACAGCTCCGAAAGCGATCTGGCAGTCAATCGAGGAATTGATGGAGGAGGACTACCATCTTCGAGCATCTGCCCCGGGACTTGGTCAACCTCAGATGACGGCTCGAGCTTGGGCACAATACAGGAGCAGAATCCAAAACTACCCACAGAGTGTGAGGTGGGCTTGGGGCACAGCTGGTGCCCTGGACGCCCTCAGGATGGGCAATGTGGACGAATGCCGCGCTCGCCTGTGCTTGATGTTGGGTGGCACAGGCCGACCAGCAGTCGATAGACAGAGGAAGCTGGCTATTGTGCCAGGAAATCGCCCTGGAACCAGCTCCTCCTTATGCCACATTTCAGACACACAGCCTCCCCGACCAGACGGAGCAGCAGTTCAGCAAATTGCTGGATCAGAGATGGGTGGATGCTTTTGTTGCTTCGATCAAGGAGACGGACGACTATGTGGAGCGAAGGAAAAAGCTTGGCTCAAGATCTTCTCGGAAAGAAGAGGAGGAGCAGCCAAACAGAGCCGCTCCGAAGCCCAAAGGGAAAGGAAAACGTGGAAAAGGAAAGAACAGCGAAGGAAGCAAGGGAAGCGAGCAGGGAACTGCTCACCAAGCTGCAGAGTGATTGATGGTCTCCAGGCAGGTGGCGTGACTGGCTCTTTGCCGGGTTCTTCTTTGTCTGCACAGGGGTTCCTTGCGGAGCCTACTGTGAAAATCGGTCGGGAGCTGGACATGCCACCTGCCTGTGAAACCTCGGTCGCTGAACGTGGCCATGATGAATTCAAACCCTTGCTATCCGAACTTAGCCCTGATTGCATGCATGATTCGTTTTTGCAGGAGCCTGGTGATTTTGAACGTTCTCCACAAGCTTCTCTTTTTGCTGCCGTAGTGAATGATGCTGCTGAAGTCTCTGAGGCCTTGGGGAATCACCATAGCACAGCGGTTGAGGGACCCAAGGTAGCCGACCAGGTGCGACCGAAAGATGTGCCTGGATCGAAAGCTTCAACCACGTTTCTCAGTAGCTTTTGGCATTCACTACCTCGACTTAGTTTGAAGAAGTCTCGATCTTTTGGCTTTTTCTTCACTTCACTGCTGCAGAAGCCGGTTGGGCAGTGGACCAGCTGCCCCACAGCCGATGTTTGGCCTATGCCCCTTCCTTTTCCAAATGTGTTTAAGAAGGGTTTTTCATCGCATCCTGAAGATCCGCTGAAGAAAGCTGTGTGTTTACAGATTGGTTACCTTAACTGGCTTTTCTTGGGCAATGTTCGATCTTCTCCTGATTGGATTCGTTTGGGTGTGGAACTGAACGATAAGCAATGGGATGTGACCAATCGTTTTCTTAGGCTGAGCACGGCTTGGACTCATTTTTCTGTGGTTGCTCCGGCTGATATGGGCCGTGGCGCTGCAAAACACGAAGCACTTGAGGAGGTGCTAAGTTCTTTGGAGGAAATCGCTGCAAACAATTCTGCTCAACACAGAGGTTATGTTCATGGATCGAAGGGTATGGTTTTTGATGAGCACCTGCGTATGCCCCGAGGGGTTGGTCAACAACATACTGGTAATGATGAATACAAGTCTGTGGGACGTTTGCGTGTCAATAACCTGGAGGTTGCTCAACCAATTTTTGCAGACCGTATCAAGATGACTGGAGAACCCCGTTTTGATCCAAGAGCTTTCCTCGATCCACAGGGCAAGGCCCTTTATGAAGATCCGATTCGTTTCGCGGTCGAACCTTGGGATGTCGACCAGCCTTTGCCGACTGTGAAAGTTCATGCAACATACAAGGAGAAGTTTAAGCTGTTTTCTAAACTGGATGATACCAACAGACTGGCCATTGCAAGAGTGGATGAGGTCAGGGAATTCGCTGCGAACGGCCTTTTCACCGTCATCAAAGACTTGGAATATGATCGCCTTATCCTCGATGGGCGAAGGCCGAATCAGCTGCAGAAGCCGCTCAATCGCTGGATTTTGTCAATGGCGTCAGCAAGCAATTTGATTGACATACCGCTGGGACGGGATGAAACTCTGATTATGACAGGACATGATCTGGTTGATTATTATTATGCCTTCATTGTTGACAAGCCACGGGCCTGCAGGAATTTCTTGGCAGGCTGTCTTACCGGTCGTGAAGCAAAGCAGTTCCGGTGTTGCCCTGAAGGCGTTGGTGATGATGAGCGCGTTTATGCTTGCCTCAAGAGTCTGGCGATGGGAGATTGCTCTGCTTGTGAATTTGCCCAAACCTCCCACATCGCCTTGGGCCTTCGGTCCAGAGCTTTCAAGTTGAAGCATCTTTTGACTCTTCGAGGTCGAGTGCCACGAGAACCATTCATGGCTGGAATCATAATAGATGATATGATTTTCTTGGAGCGGGTTTTGACTGATCTGGTTACGCCGCAAATGAGTGACTCAGCAAAGCAGAGGATAGCATCAATGGAGCAACAGTACCGCACAGTTGGTTTGCAGACTCATCCCAAGAAAGGCTTCAGGGATTCCGTAGATGCTTCTTTCTGGGGGGCTCATATAGATGGCGTTGCTGGCTTAGTCAGAGCCAACCCTCAACGAGTCATTCCTATGATGGCCATTGTGAGTAGAGTGGTACAGTTGGGGTATGCTTCGATATCGCTTCTGGAGACCATCGCTGGTGTTTTCATTTCAGTGTTCTCCTTTCGAAGACGGTTGTTTAGCTTGCTTTCGGAAATCTACAAGCTTCCATCTGCTCTGGATCAAAAAGACGTAGTGCCCCTCAGCGAAGTGCTGATTGATGAACTGTTGGGGTGCATGATTTTGGCACCTTTGGCAGTAGCTGATTTGAAAGCCGAATTTTCCAGTACTCTGTACATGTGTGACGCTTCGGACTGGGGCGAGGCCGTTGTATCGACTGAGATAGGGAAGACGATGTCCCAAGAGTTGCTGCGACACTGCTTGAATAAACCTTCTTGGACTAGATTGCTGTCCCCTTTCAAAGCTTGGCTGCGAATGAGAGATGAACTGGACCCTTCAATGGAGCTGCCTAACTCTGATGAATTCTTTACTGAGCACCCTCTTTGGGAAACAGCTGCACGGGCCTTTGACTTTGAACTTGTCAAGAAGCGGCGTGCGCGTGGAGGCAGGCACATTAACATTGGAGAACTGCAGTCTTACTTGATGGCGGAGCGAGCAGCTGGATACAAGCAAACGGACAGTCGTGTGCCTATCTCTGGTGATAGTCAGGTGACCTTAGGAGCTGTGAACAAAGGTCGTTCTTCGTCCCCTGCGCTAAACAAGGAATTACAACGGAGCTTGCCTTTTTGTTTGGGGTTGGGCATTTATAGTTTTTCTGGGTATACTAGAACTGCTTTCAATCCTGCAGACGATCCAACAAGAGGAGTGCCAATCAGACAGAGTGATGTTGAAGTGCCGAGCTGGTGGCTTGCTGGTAAAGATGGCAACTTTGCACCTCTAGATGCTTTTTTGGAGGGCTTGAACATGCTGCCAGAACAAATCAGTGGGCTTCCGCCGGAAAGCGAACTCTTCCCTGATTCATTGCCGTTTGATGGTTCGGATTTCGATAAGAGCAAGACTCAGAGGTTCAAGTTTAAGATCAAAGAAAAGCTGCATGCGAGACATAAGGCTGCTGAAGAACAAGTCCCTTACTCAACTGCATTGCCTTGGGACTTGGCAACGCATGAAGTCTTGATGAGCTTTCCAAAGACTCGTTTCCTTTTGAGGGATGAATCCTGTTGGCCTCCGCGAGAACCTGGTTTTATCGATCTGTTTTCTGGTCGAAAAGGGTTTGCTCGAGCAGCAGTCGCAGCAGGAGCACCTTGGGTCCTCACGTTTGAGATTGCTGATGGAGCTGACCAGGATTTAACAAATTCAGCTGTGAAGCGAAGTGTCGAACAACTTTTGCGTGGTGGAGCTGCGTCTCACCTTTCAGCGGCTCCTACATGTGCTTCCTTCTCTATGGCTGTTACTCCAGCAGTTAGAAGCAAGAAACATCCAATGGGTATACCGGGTCTGAAGTGGAGCCGACCAAAGATGTGGCGAAAGGTTGTAGAAGGCAACGGTTTCAACTCCTGGCTAGCTCATCTCATAGAGATTTGTTTGCATGCTGGTATCATCTTCTGGGTAGAGAATCCCGATGGTAGTTACTTTTGGCGACAACCGAAGTTTCAGCTTTTGGTCTCCAGAAACAACCTGGGTTTCTATCGATGTGACTTCTGTGTTTTTGGAACACGGTGGCGGAAGCGCGCACGGTTTTGCGCCAACAATGGTCTGCAGCATACAAAGCATTTTTGCAGAGGAGACCATAGCCATGTTGTGTTGAGAGGTAGAAGCTCCTACCACAAGTGCAGCTGGACTAAGGTTGCTGAGCCATATCCCCGTGGCTTGTGCAGTAAACTTGCATGGGCATCAGCTTATACCTTAGAACTGCTCCCTAGACATGTGCACCGACGCATAGGAGAAGCCAAGAATCCAGGGCCTAAACAGAAGACCAAAGGGCCTAGAGCAGGGGAGGATCTTGAAGCAGTTGAACTGATTCGCCCAGCCACGCTCAAGCTTGGCAACGACCAGTGGCAGCTTTTTCTGGATTGGTTAAAAGAAGAGGTAGGCAAGAGCTGTGTTAGCTCCGTCCTGTCAGTCCCCGGTTTGCTGGCTTTGTCGATGCGAAGCTATGGAAAGCTTCTCTATGAAAAGGGGAAGCCACTCTACTTGCTCAGACATTTAGTGGTGCATTGCCAGCGTTTGATGCCTGCCTTTCGTCAACATAGCAAACCAGTCTGGGACCTCATCTCTCGTTGGGAAGCTGTTGAACCTATCCAACATAGGCCGCCCTTGCCCGTGACTTTGCTTCATGCCATGTTAGGTTTAGCTCTTAGCTGGGGATGGTTCCGATGGAGTGCAGTCACCATGTTAGCATTTTTCGGTGCTTGCCGCCCCGGAGAAGTTTTGAGAGCTGAACGGCAAGACCTTGTTCTGCCATCTGACATGTTTTTGGAAGACAACATATGTTTTTTACAGATTCGAAGACCTAAGAGCGCAGCTAGAGGCATCGGTTCCGTTCAACACACAAAGATCAGCGATGCCCAAACCATTTCCTTTTGCAGAGTGATTTTCGAAGGATTAGATGCAACAGACCGTTTATATCCTAGTACGTCCAGCACTTATAGGAAGAGATGGGACGTACTTCTGCAAACTCTGGGAATACCTTTGGAGCTGCGTTTTACTCCAGGGTCGTTGCGGGGAGGCGGTGCAGTGCATAAATATCGCTCAGGAGCAGCAATCACGGATGTCATGTGGTCTCTACGGTTGAAGCGCGTAGAGACTTTGCAGCACTACTTGCAGGAAGCCACCGCCAGTTTATCTCTCGCTTTTCTGCTTTTAGGATCAAAGTTGAATGTGCAGTCTCTAGCAGCATACTTTCCTTTCCTCCTCGTTTTCCTCCTGCAGAGCAGACGCCCCCACTGAAGTGGCAGCAACAGTATGTGGTGCACGCCGCATCTTTTTCTAAGTCACGGCTGGCCTTTGTCATGAGTGGTATCTGCAGAGTACTCTGGCTTCATTTTCGAGTGTGTTGGATCCTCCTTTGCTTGATTCAGCTTTCGCCATTCGAAGACGCCAACGAGTACCAACACCCACACACAGACTTGAGAGCCGGCTAGCAGTGGAGGTCTCAAAAAGATCAGCAACAGAGTGCAGGGAGCTGTGTTTCATGACTCCTCATGTAACATCAGTGACCGGTACGAGCTATCTCGGCCCACCCTCAGGCCGCCCTCTGATCTGCAGAGTACTCTGGCTTCATTTTCGAGTGTGTTGGATCCTCCTTTGCTTGATTCAGCTTTCGCCATTCGAAGACGCCAACGAGTACCAACACCCACACACACAGACTTGAGAGCCGGCTAGCAGTGGAGGTCTCAAAAAGATCAGCAACAGAGTGCAGGGAGCTGTGTTTCATGTAAATATAAAAGTAAATACGCTTAGATGTGTAGATACGCAGACATGTGCAGATAGTTCATGTATTTTCATGACATTATACGGATTTGTCTATGCCAGTAGTGTGTAATAATGTATTAATACATCTTTATGAATGTGTATATAGAGACAATAGTATGTAGCAGTATTGGTCCGAGTATGCAGTAAGTAGTACTATAATTATGTACTTAGGTATATCTATCAATTTTCAATGAATATACACACCGGTATTGCTCGAAATAGGGGGTACCCCCAAGTCATCCCACATTAATGATTTATTGTAATAGACCATCCTAATTTGAAGAAACCCCTATATTGGTCTTGTTGTTGCTTCTTATCTCCTATTGCTAATCACCAAAATCCCCTATAAAACCATAAGTTTAACCATCGTGAACCCCAGAAAACCCCCATATAATGGCATGAGGTCAATACACCTCTATGCGTTGGAACACATTTCGCTATGTCCAGCACCAAGCGGTTGATGAATCTGACAGCAGGCTCACGACATCTGGTGCCGCGCGTGCTCCCCGCGCAGATCGACCTCCACCGTGCACCCCCGGTGGTTGAATCATGCGTGAAATTATAGGGTTAATGGGTTAAGCATGATCTAACAACCAAGGAAGCACCAACTGGGTTCATTTGATGGTTGATGAACCACTTAAGCAAGTAAGCACTATACTGACTGTACGGTTGAGTAATGTCGATTAATGGTTAAGTGAAAGACTGTTAGTCACCAACTCAACGAACGGTAATGGTTAACCAGTTCAGGCACCATTAGTTCAGGGTAATAGCGATTAACGGTTGGTGATTATTGATTAACACTATCACCAACAGCTGGTTCATAGTTAAAGAGTCACGAATCGTCAAACATTAAGTATCATTAGCTGCTAACCAGCTAGTGAGCAGCTAACTATGATAAACCATCATCAGTGATTAGTGATTAAGTACTTTTCTAAACATTTAACCAATTTTTGGAGTAACCTGGAGTTGTGTGATCATTTCCTTGGACCTATCCAGCTCGGCAGTTTGCCAAGCCTTGACATGAGTTGAAACTTCGTTTGGGGGCCCCATGGCTGTGAGGAAACAGCCATGTTCTTGGTAGGAGTAGAGCAGTAGGGGTGATGGTTATGGTATCATCAACCAGAAGAATGATCATCAAACATCACCAAATATCACCAACCATCAGCAACCATCATCAACCATCATTCAACATGATTAATCTTTGTCACCCATCAATCACCATGATTAATCATTGAACCCTCATTCTCAGCGGCTATTCGCCGTTAGCCATGGTGAACCACTGAGCTTCCAGGAAGAGCGAAGCCGTGGGTGCTGCCCGCAATGCATACGAGGACGGAGCAGCAGAGGGGCCCAACCCACCACGGGGAGGATGTGCAGTTGAGGATATGACAGGGTTTCAGAGTAGGTAAGCCGTAATAAGGTTGTTTTTTTCAAACATAGGGGACCCCTAAAACGGTTGGTTTATTACTAGAGATGGTCAATAGTCATCCACTTGCGGGGGTTCCCCTATTTTGAGAAACACCCATATGATGAAGGTGGGTGAACATGTAAGGTTGGTGAACGATCCCGTATAACTGTAGTTAGTGACTGGCAGAAATTAGCAGTAAGACTAACAACATCTATGAGGTTGGTGAACTAACCCCTACAAGTATGGTGAATGCAAACAGTTATGAGGAGTGGGAATGCACATCCAATTCGTAGGGGTTCAGAAGTTGGCCGTCAACAATAATCACGATGGGGATTAGTATGAACAACAAACAGCAAGTTCTGAACAATCATTCACTAGCCCAACATCATCAACAATCATCAAGTTAACAGAAACGAGTAACTGGTTGAAGTTAGATCAACACACGATCAATAGTTTCTGTTTCATGAGCAACTTACTTGTAACTATTGATCAACAGCGAACTGCTGGTGTACCATCATCAAGTTGTAATCATCGTCCACCCTCAGGTTTCTTATGAACGGTAGGCAGCAAATGGGACAGATCCCACGAACCCTGGGTTTTTCACCATGATGCCAGGAATGGTTCCCTGTGACCCCTGAAGTGACCCTAGCCTGGTGCCACCGTGGTCAGGACGCATATCAGCGAGTTCAAGACGCCAAGGCGGAATTGGACGAAGCTGAGGCAAGGCGTCGGGCTTAGCATGAACAAGTCATTCATAGCCCGTGCCATAGCGTGTTGTCATGAAGGAAAGGCAAACTTTGGATTGCCTCATGCTGTATGTACAAATGTAAATGAATAAATAAATGAATATATATATATATATATATGTATTTATATATGGATATGTATGAATAATATGTATATATATATATATATATATATATATATATATGTCAATGTGTAGAATTTATCTATAGATATGTCTAGACCTTGTGGCATTGTCGCGTCAGCCGAGGGATACAAATTCTGATTCGCAAGTGATCGCAATTGCCAGCGATCAGCTGTGCCACTTAAAAAAGACACATAGACACCCACACAGTCCCATCCGATTTTTGAGGCCCAGAAATATTCAGGGCGTTCCGGGAAAGATCAGCAAGAGCCGTTGAGTAAAGCTGCTGCTGCTCGGCTTTGGAGGCCTCTTTGAAGAAGATGGAGAAACAGGCCCTCCACGCCATCGATCGTAAGGCAGGCACCTGTGGATTCGCCGCTCCGTCACCTCAACAAAACCCTGGTTGATCATCGCGAGGAGTTCCATACTAGCGGAGGTTGTACGACCCCTGACCGGTGACCCGCTGATTATTTACCAAGCAGGATAATGCTGATCGCCTTATCGTTGGTATGTGCCCCTAGTCTTGTTGGTCAAACTAGCCGTAACCAACTATGAACCAACCAGTAATCAACCATTGACCAACCAGTAATCAACCACTCACCAACCACTAAGTAGCCAGTAATCAACCACCAACCAACCATTCATCAACCAGAAACCTAGCAGTGACCAACCACTTGCAGCTCGGGACTCCCAGGTGGCAGATGAAACCGAAAGAATAAAGTCCGATTTGGAAGACCGACTCAGTGCCCCCGATGGCTGGGATTGGCTGAGAGACGCAGGGCATCCGAATCTCCCGTGAAAGGGTTGAAGTGTACTCTAGAAGAAGATGAAGGACAGGTTGCGGCAAGCCATGATGAGAGATTCAAGGTAAGTGTAGATGGGATTGAAAAGGATTTTCGAGTTCATTGCTGAAGCCTGTGTAGAATCCTTCTGTCGATGGCCCAGCAGTTTGCACTAAACTGTGTTCAGTTCAGGCGAGCCATTCAAGCAGTTCAGTGGTGATTGAGTAAGCACTGTAAGGTTGTAACATGCATCATCCCATAGATGACTTGTGCTCTATGGGTTATGAGTTATGAGCCTTTTTGGTTGACCGCTTTGACATCATCAACGACCCCTTCATTCTATCCCTAGCATTGCCGATTCTTGACGATTGTGCGCCAGTTACAACCACTGGCCCGACATGATGTGATGTTTGGCGGCCCATCTGTTTTTGTTTTTGACTTTGGGATGTCCATGAATGGTGGTACCCCCAAACATTCCAAGTGCTTGGTTTCCAAGCAGTGACTTTGGGAGTCCCACCGTTGGCGGCACGTCCTGATGGGTTATCAACCCTTGCCAACCAACTCTAAACCATCAAGCCACTATTAAGCCATTGTGTCGAACATCATTAAGTCTTCATTTGACCCATGAAACAATCACTACTGACCATCATAAGCCATTGCAAACCGCTAAAAGCCAACCATTATCAAACAATTCCAAGACTTGTCAACCCTCATTAACCGTCATTAACCAATATCAGTCCTTATTAGCTAGTGCAAAACTCTCAAAAAATCGCGAAGTTCACCATGGTCAAAGCCCTTTCCATTTGCTGCCCATCACCCATCATTCCCATCGTTCCCGAAGGTAGCGCTATTCTTTCCATGTCGTAAAAAACCTCACCATAGTCAGGCATAGCCAGCAGCAAAATCTTTGGATTAAACAACATAGTAAAATGGTTGATCCTTAAGGGTCGAGGTTGGTTGGTTGGTTGAGGTTGGTGCAACCTCACCATAGTCGCTGCCCCTTCGCATCGAATTTCCAGGCTGGATGGCTTATACCCACTAACTTAGATTTTTAGTGTTTTTGGGATATGATTGATTTACCATATAACCACTAACAAAAATTTTTTTTAGCAAGGGATCTAGTTCAGCCACCAAGCAGGTGAGATGCGGAAAGTCTCCAAGAACGCCCTGGCGCTGGCCATGGACCAAGCGGAGCTGAAGATCCGCGAAGAGTTGGCCTCCAAGATCGCCCAAATCCGCAAGGAGCGGAGCGGGGGAGCGCCGGGGATGGCTGGGGATGGCTGGGTGATGCGCCATGGCCCGGTGGGTTCCGTGGGTTCCATGGGTGGAGTTGGTGAGTTGGTAATGAGTTGGGTGATGAGTTGGTGGGCCAGTTGGTGATGAGTTGGACTGGTGGTTGATGGTCAACTGGAACCCGAACAACTGGAAGACTGGCCGATTTTTCGGCTGGTTTACCTGTTGATCTTGTACTTTTCCAGTTACTGAAGGGGTGCACTACCTGCAGCATCCTTTCAGCAAAGGGTTTTCTGCGGCAGGGTCGGTGCGGGTATTTCTTGTAGGTGAACCAGCTGTACTTTAACCGGGTACCCAGTTAACTGCCCCGCCAAGGAAATGCCATTAGCATCATGACCAACCCTAAGAGTTCGGGGGTAGCTTTCGTGAACAGATGTGCACAATCTTGTGGGTCAAAGACACTCAAGAACGGCTTTATGCAAGCAGGAGGTGATGTAGATAGCCCTTCGGTTTTGGCTCTTTCTGGACCCAACATGATGCACTTGGATGATCACTTAGCAAGTCCTTGTTACTGGCTTGGGGAGTTGGTTCTCGAATCACTGGGTTTTAATGCCTGCTGTGGCCGACAACACCGGTGTCTGTACCTGCAGTCGTTATGACCGGTGGCTCCTGCTAGGAGTATGATGGCAAGGCCGGGAGCGCGGATGGCGATCCAAGAAGCGGCATTTTTGTTGGTCCTAGAAACTTGTGGGTTTCCAATGTCACAGAAGTTCAGTCAAGAAACCATTGACTCCTTCGGCCCTTGTGGAGCGCCCATAGCACAGAAGCGCTGGAAGCGCTTCGCAGTGACCGCTGTCAGGTCAAGGAAGAGCACGCCCGAGTCAAAAGAGACCACGAGGACGAAGCAGAGGATGCTGAAACCAAGGCGCGGGAAGTCAGGTCAAGCCCAGAAACCGTGGGGGCTGCCATGGAACAAGTGATGGTCGTATCAGATATCATCCTGATGGTTCAATGTATAGATCATCCACTGGGTCAAGTTGGTTACATCAAGTTACATCCATCAACACCTAGATTATGATCTATCAACACCATTGGTCGAGCACCTCTGCCCATCTATCACAATTGTAATCAATTGAATCTGGCCTATTTTTTTGAAACTTGAATGTACCAATCCACCATTCAACTGGGACATTTTTTCCTTGGGGTGGCAGCAGCTGCCATCCACCCTCCACGACCCAGCTCCAGGAGCAAGAAGAAGCCGAGAAGCGGATTGAGGACCGGTTGCATCCGGGCCGATCAGCGACCAGGTGCTGTTGGTGACGCGCAGTGGCGCAGCAGTGGCGCACTCAGGAGCTCCGGAAAAAAGCCGAGAAGGAAGAAAAGCCTTGGGAGTGGAGAGATGCTCGAGATAAGGCTCCAGACACTACTCGCGACTTGCTGGCTTATGAAGCTATTTGATTGATGCTGGCTTGGAAGGTCTTTGTTAATAGATTACAAGGGAATGACAGAGGGACTTTCACGCATGTTCAAATGGGCCTTTTGGCATACTTTGAAAGAAATCTAAACTGAGCCTTTGTGCACCTCCAGTCTTGGCCCCAGGCTGTCGACACCCTCGAGAAGGAGGAGGAGCTTCAGCCTATTGGGACCTTGGGTGTCCCAAACACCCGGAAGTAGCCATGGTTGTTTTCTCTGCATTCCCCTGGTAGCAATGGTGCCAGGTCAAAGACTTTCGCAGGCACTGCCACAGCATCCACACTTCAACAGCGGATGGGTCATGTCACAGCAGCAGTTCCCCCGAGCATCGGATGTGAAATTGGCGTATCCTCAAGGAGCTGATGGCTTTATGACGGGCCCCCAGCCTCTGTTTCCCCTGCCAGGCCGCCAACTGATGAACCAACAAGGCCCCACTTCACAACAGCAGCTGCTCAGGAGAAGCTTGAATCTGCCAAGAGGCGACTCGAGTCCTTGACCGGACAGCCTGTCAAGGAGACGGTGTTTAGTATGCGCTTCGTGTAGGTTTAGTCGGGTTATGTTGGGTTCACAAACCAGGATATGAATTGAAATCCAGGCCATTTGGATTCGGTTCCAATGTGGTTCCAGTCTGGTTCCATGGTACGTTCGTTTTTGCTTCGACTGGTTATGTGTCAGAGCTGGGATTCCATCAGTTGCAGTCTAGCAAGAATTGGCGTGAAGGGTTGCCAGAAGACTGCCTCCAAGATCATGCAACAAAATGTGAACAGCAAAGGGGTGCCACAATGTGCCACAGAAGGTTGCCACAAAAGGGTCACTACAAATGGGCTAGGACACTTCAGGGTCCCCACAAAGAGTTGCCACAAAGGGCCATCCTAAGAGGTCACCACCACAGAGGCTGCTCAGAAACGACAGGGACCACCCAAAAGGGCTATACCTCAAAGGGCTTCCAAAAAAGGGGATACCACAGATATCCACAGATGGCTTCCACATAAGGTTACAGCAAAAAGGCCCTTACCATGAAGGGCCACCGGAAAAACCAGAAATGGCTAACTCAACCGGTTCCACAAAGAAGTATCGCAAAGACGCATTACGGAGGGCAACCACTACAAAGCCACTTTAAAACCACTTTAAAGCCACTAGAAAATTACTTTAAAACCACTACAGTACTATAAAGCCACTACAAAACCACTTTAAAACCACTATAAAACCACTTCTAACACCACTTTAAAACCACTTTAACGCCATTATAAAACCACTATAAAGCCACTATAGAACCGTAAATTGCTACTAAGACAAGGTTGTTTCATCCCATTAAAACCGCTGTATACGTAAAAACCCATAGGTTCCCCATGGGCACCGCTCCAGGAGCCTCGCTCTCGTTCCAGAGGGCCCATGGAAAAGCGCAGCAGGCGCCGCACCCAGGCGGGCGCGTGGCGTTTCGCGGGGCCTTTGAGGATCTTTTTTTGTGAGATGATGCGTTTTTTTTTGGAGATTTTTTTTTGGATTTTTTTTTGGAGATCTTTTTGTTTGGGAGAGTCTATGAGAGTATATCCAAAAACATTGGATGTTTAGATTTTTTGGAGATTGTATGGTATCTATTTCTAATATTCGGAATTTTCTTACATTTTCTGTGTTACATGTGATTGTAGCAGGTGATAGTTTCTGATAATGAGATTATAACCGCAATTTTCTAGAGATGGCTATACACATGTGATGGTTTCTCAGAATAGGGATACCCCCAAAGTTATGGTTGGTTTTTGACTATAGATGATTAGTTACTATAAAGGATGAATTGCGGGTACCCGAAGTTTGAGAAACCACCATGTAAAGAAGCAGAGGTGTATCTAGAAATCATCCAATTGTTTTGGCATCTTGGCATCCCGGATTGTAGTTGTATTTTGATACATCAGTTGCATGAATTAGAAAATATACATAAATCAATACACATAGATGTGTATATATACATATATATATATATATAAATGATCAACCTGCATTTGTAAGCATGTGATGGTCATTAAATCCCTCATCTGGCGATTCGCATCATCGGATCCCCCAGTACTCGGCTTCCCTGGCTGATCCTGCTTCATTCAGTACCGCTGCCAGGGTCGTGGTCGAGATTGAGACGGTCAGCCGGGTGCTACCTGAGGCTCGACACCCACCTTGGCCCGTCCAAGTTATGAGTAGATTACCTACCAGGGTTTTGTTAGATGAAAAATGGTGAATTGTAGTCGTGGAGTCCCTCATATTTGGATCCCTAATAGGTAAATGGAACGTGGGGGCCTATTCTATGTACTCCAGGATGCTTATAATGCATGCAGTAGTGAAAGGTTACTGTAATTAATGCATAGTGAATGGTTCATTGGTGGTTAGTAAATGATTTGCCAATGGCAAATTAATGGCTAATTCATGGTTAGCCAATTATTAATGATGCTTAAGTGGAATCTTTGTCAACAGGGGTCAGCATTCTAACCACAACCAACTAATGGTAGTGGTTAGGAGACATATCCGGGGATGAGCAGAGCTGTTGGTTCATCATTTTGAGGTTCCAATACCTGGCCCCCACGGCACCGGCAGTTTTCTTTGCCTGTTTGGGATGACCTCATTGAAGATTCGTTGCGAATGAGTGATGTAAAAGGCCCTGCTTGGTTAACTACTTTATGGCTTATACAAATGGTCATTGCTGAAAGTCATGGCATCTTTTCCTTTGATTCTGCAGCATACTCCGAGGTGTTGGAATTCCAAGGGTATAACTTAACCATTGTATACCCTAGTAGACCCATTTTGAGGAGGGGTGAACCCCAACTAAACCAATGTCATGAGTTATTTGTGTAGTGGGGATGACCCTCCAAGGAGTGGGTCTATCCAACCAGGGACACTGCGAGGAAGGGTCGTCAGGGCAGCGGAAATCTCTGGAGCAGGTCTGCGCAAAGCTGAGCGGGTTTGCGGGTGGCGAGCCTGGCGAGAACGTTACGCTTTGAGGCTAAAAAAGATGCTGATGTTGTTGAAGTGGGTGCGGGTCAATATTAACCAGCAAAAGGGAAGCAGGGGTACGGGGTTTTGACCCATAGCCAAGTAAGGCGTTAGTGATGGATGGTGGTTGGCGAGGTGGCGCACCCTATAGGGATGGCTGGCCAACTCCAAGACGATGGTACCATGGGGTTACAGACTTTGAGGTGGGACATGCCAACTAGCAACTGGTGAACGTGAAGATTGTGAGTAGCTACCATGATTGCGTTTACAGCACCGATGTTTTTCTGAGCATTTCCATGGTCTCTATGAAGCAATCTGAAATCCTCCGAGTGGATGGTTCATTCACCCCAACAATCATTGGCATCAAATCAAATGGTCAAGCCATTCTTAATCATCATCAAACGATCAACGATGCGAAGACCATGGCCATAGTGGTTAGGAATGGCTTGAAGTTGCTAATGATTCCTACTCAGCATCATGAATCACTAGCCGTTCATTAGCAAGCCTTTCCTAACCATTCCTAACCACTATGAACCTAAGCCGTTCCTAACCACTATGATCTTCAACCAACTACCACTTAGCAAATGGTTAGGAATGGTCCTATGATCTTCAACCATTAGCTACCCCAGCAATGGCAACTACCCCAGCCATTCCGAACCGCACCACGGAACCATGGCCCCCTCGCATCCCCATGTCCTCAGCGCTGCCGTGAGGAGCGCGAACGTTTGCTGCATTGTGTGGAGTCGATGCCTGGGGAGGCACCGTTGAAAGAGGAGAAGTCCAATGCATTTCCCAAGGAAACCACGGGGGAAACCACGGCGAACCCATGGGGAAACCAAGGAGAAGCCATGGGGAAACCAAGGGGAAACCACGAGGAAACCAAGGGAAATGATGGTTAAACCAAGGGGAACGTGGCCTTGCCCTAGAGGAAACACCGAGAAACCACCGGAGGTCTTCCACAAAATTGAACGATTCATTTAGGTTCACCATTGTTGTGAACCTGGTGGCCAGCCTGTTTCTATTGGCGGGAAATTTGATAAATCAATTTACCTCGCCAGATCTCACCAGAGTTTGGACGGCACCAGCGGGCTCATCATCAACCGGCGCTCTGCCACGCCTCCTCACTTCGTCCGCGTCGAATCCCAAAGAACGTCAACGTAGCACGTTTGGGTTATGGGTACTCAACATTGTCAACATCAGTCAACGCAACACATCCAAAGCTGGGAAAGTCTACTTAATGACAAAGAGTCAACTGTAATCAATATCTAAGTCATGGAAAGTCGACTGAAGGTTCCAAGAACTTCGTGGTTTCTGTTCTGAGGAGGTGTGAAACGCAGGAGCCGCAGCCATGGATACCCACGCCAGCCCGGAACCGCTGGCACCATGCGTCGGGCTGCAGTGGCACTTCCGTTGGCATCCGGCGAGGCTTTGGGTGACCCCGCGTGTTGGATTGGGGACATCACTTACGACACCTGCTGCTTGCCACCACCGCATGGCAAAGTCGAGTGCTGGGATACGACCTACACTTATCAACGATGCTGCACGCACGACATCAAGATGGGTCCCGTGGACATCAATGCGGTGGAGGAGATCGCAGAGTTAGGGGGATGCGAACTGAACATCTTTCAAGAGTTCAAGGCTCGTTCAGGTGCGCCCAGTGGTAGAGCACAGCTGTCGTTTCAGCTGCGGATTTTCACCTCAAACGGGGATTGATTTTCAAGAGGTATTTCTTTCAGCTGCAAACCCTATGGATTTTGAAATTTCGTGTAGTTGGTGGTTTCAAGCACTTTCCTTTTCAATTTTGTCAACTTTGGAGGGTTATGGTTATTTTTGGGTTGGTGGTTCCAAGCATTCATTGAGCACTTTGATTTTGATAGTTCTCTTTTGACTTTTCCAAACATGTTTTTGAAGCTTGCATCAATGGAATCATCTCCTGTCAACTCTGATGGTTGCTTTTCCAACCAGTTGACCAAGATAAATATTTTTTTCAACCACTTTGATGGTTTACCGTTTCTTTCCACCACTTGACGCTTATTTTTTCCACGACCAAAAACGCGGCCGTTGGCTTAGCCATGGCACGGCAGGTGCCTGGTACCGGAACGGCACGCCCAACTTGGTGCTCTTTCAGGAGTTCGGATATATTGCGAGACGATTTGAATCCATGTACAGGACAGCGATCGCGGCGGCGCCCCAGCCATGGCTGACCACAGGCAGATTTTTGTATCGTTGTAACGTGCGGTAAGTCAAACACATGTACTTGCATGATAGATGTGGAATGATCCATATATGGTGTACTCCCAACACAAGTCAAGGCAATCATTTCCGAAATATATATATATATACATACCTATCTATCCAACATTTTCTGGCTTTAGGTTGTTTTCAGTTTCCTTGTTTGGTTTATGGATTGCACCGCCGGTATTGGTTTGGACGTGTGCAGTAGCACCACTGGACAACTCTTTGGAGCTTTGTTGATGCTACCATATTGCGAGAGGGTCATGATTCTGCATTGATGCCTTCCCCCTAAATGACTGATCTATGTACGCATACCTATACATACACACATATATATATATATGCATATTAAGTGTTACTTATATATAGATACATATATTTATATATATATACATACCAATACTGACTCCCCAAGAAGCATTCTCTTCGTATGAATCTATACGTTGAGGGGCCAGAGAGCTTTCAAAATGGGGAAATTGGTTGTGTCATGATGTGAATATATCAGAGACAATGTTCCTCCTAATTCGAATGATAAACAACACAATTCATTCTTCAATATGTTTTAATCCTTTTTTTGGATTCAAAACATGTTTCAGCACGAAACTTGTTTTTTTTTGCATGGTGTGGAAAGCCTGATACTCAGACAGCTGTCCGATGCCCGTGACAGGAGCTGTGCTCCTGCGGTGGGGAACCCAGAATCTATGGGCAAATGATTGAAATTTGGCCAGCTGGGTCAAGCAGTTAACCAACCAATTTCATGGGTGATAGTAAGCAACAAAATGATAGGGAAAACAATGTTTAATGATGGGTGGGGGAGCGAGGGGTACAGGGTTTTGACCCACAACCATTTAGACTGGTTGGATGTGCTGACTTGATGGTTTGTGACTAGTTACTGGATGACTCCTTGATAGGTGATTGATGGTCAATTGATCGTCAATCGCAGGTTAACCAATGGTAAATGGTTGATGATGGGTAGTGTGCTGATGGATAGTCGTTGATACTAGATTGTAAGGTTGATTGGTACTAGGTTACCTGATGGTTACTATTGTTCTTGTTGATACTAGGTAAAACTAATTTGCAGTAGCAACTAACAAACAGTACCGGTTGATTATGATCCGTTTATAGCCATCATGGCTGTAACCAGTTGATGAATGAGGGTTATTGCCATGGTTCAATGGTTCATCTATCGCTGTTTATGGGTGGTTCAGAATCATTAGCCATCACCAATATAACCATTGTTGACTATCATTGACCCTCATTAACATCGGCCATGGCCACGTTTGGATCGCATCATAAACCGCAGTTGGACCCTGAGGCGCTCACAGCTCTGTTGATGAAGCTCGAGTCCATCTATTTCGAAGAGGTCCCTGGTGGTACGCCATAGCTGGTTGATGTGGTTGTGCTGTGCCACGGACATAGATTCTGGGTATATGCCTGGTCTATACCGGATCCCATACTGGGGGTCCCCCTCTTGGGGTCCCTGAAGATTCCCTTGATCTTTCGGTTCTTCCAGGATCTGAAAGCATTTGAGAAGTGATTATTCATGATGTATATGATCATTGATGGTCAATGATGGGTTATTGGTCCAAAGTGGCTGATGTCTCATCTCTCAGTTTCAGAAGTGAGATTTATCAGAACTGAGGTTTTGAATACACATCCTGATGAGCAACTATTGGCCGTTCTCAAGCATCGTCAGTTTTTATTTACCACTAATACCGCTAATTGGCAACTACTGAACATCTTATTCAACATTGCAGGACGACCATAAAGTGATTGATGGTTTCAAACATCTTTTATTTTCCCTAGTATAAAATCAAATGGTTGGTTGGTTGATAAGCATCGTTTTCATAGGGGTGGTTCAACCACCAACCGGTAAACTAACCATCATTGACCATTGATAAACATCACCACGCACCGTGGCTGTCAGGATGCAACTTGGAATGCGCTCTACAGGCACTACACCGAACAGCACCATGAGGCAGTTGATGAGCCGTTTTTAACAGGTGGTTCCCCGGCTTTTGCAGCAAGTCCGGGGGGATCCAAGGATACTCCCGACGATCTCCTGTTAATGTTTGACGTGCCAGCCGTTACAACTGACCCTGATGAAGTGATGAACAGCCGGTTTTTTGCCAACGAGCACCACCTGCAGGCTGTGGCGAGCGGGGCTTTGTTGTCTCCAGATTGCAGCCACGGGCAGCCTGGGGGAGCGTGGTGACGAGCACAACTGATCTGACCAAAAGTGGACCCAGCTCCACGCGCACACACACAGACAGAAATCATTAAGTACAACTACTGTAATGTGATCCACCTGACAATTAGACACCAACCCGGGATGTTTGTCATAAATGGTCACAATTGATATCGATTGTCTCAATTTTGGAGCCTTAAGTATGGCTTTTGGGTGAGACTCTGCGCTTCACTCCGAGCCTTGACCGTCAGTTTCAGCTGGAAAATCTCAGCCATTCGTGCTCGGATGGGGGCAATGGGACCCTCAAGATTGGTGCCTGAACGGTGCCTTCCCAACAACGACTAAAGGACGATTCCACTATGGAGAAAGCCCCAAGACCTTGACCATGTTTGGATATGCCAAGTGGACTCCTGAGTGGATCACGGTAGACATCCGTGTTGGGCTGGAAACCAAATCCAGTGGTTTAAGCGATGTGATCATGGCTTCACAAAGCCATATCTTTGAGCAAGTCTCAATCTTCAAGGAGATCTTGATCCTCACAAACATGCATGTAGCTATATCTGGATATGAACAAAAAAATGCATACTAATACAGGGTTCCGCGATGGTTTCGGCCCACCATATCCCCTAGCCTAATATAGATATGCATTTCTTTGCTAAAGCTTTGGAAAGGACGACTGATCTTCGCCCCCCATGCTGGTGAACTCGTCGCCATGCCATCCTGCGGGCAGCGGCCTCCGCTACACGAGTGCGCGCGGCAATGGAACACTGGCGGTCCATCAGCTGAACGCGGCGTTTTTGGGGGTCACTGCCTAGGTGGTGGTGAATTAGTTGTTCATTAGTGGTCAATGAGTGGTTAATGGGTGGTTCATTTGTGGTTAATTAATGGTCAGTTAGTGGCTAATTACTAGTTAAATCATTTGTTGACTAGCAGTTTGTTAGTGGTGCTACTTTCACCCTCAATATGTTTCACCAGTGATTTCACTGTGAATTAACCTAGTTGATGGATACTCAATGGTTAATTGGTAGTTGATTAATGGATGACCACGCTTGATTAGAAGGTCACTGGTTCGTGGATAATTATCTTTCGGTGTTTGACTCATTTGTTTGGGATGGGTTGTAATCACCAACCAGGTCAGCACTGTATAGAGCAAACAACTTGGAATGTGTTCAAACAGCTTGAGCGCTTCCGTTTGGCATCCTCAACGTTTCAGGTTTCACCAATCCAGAGTGACAAATATCGTTGGAGTATGATTTGCTTTGGTGCTCGACCAGATAGTGATCAGCTAGTAGCAAAGGAACAAAAACATGTGGGTGTGCTGATTAAGACCATGTAGTCTCTGAGCTCTTGCTTTTCCCAGGAGTCTTCCAACTTGGTCAGAGTGGTGGCACTCCCAGATCTATGGCTTCCGAACATGATGTCTTAACTGCTAGTTGAATCTTTTTGGACCTCCAATTTTTGAGAAGCCCGTACGATTTGCTTGTCTCTTGCGAACATACCTTCAAACTGTTCGTTTCCCTACCAAGGTGCACATGATTCCTTGAACATGAGATAGCCTCCAGCAAGCGCAAGCTGATTTCTTGGACTTGACCATATCATTTACAGGGTAACCTTGAAACCGCTAGGGTTATTGAGTTGTGAGCATGATCTACTATCTCCAATCACCGTTGGGTTTATTACGGAATTCCTCATGTAGTTTTATTGTCTGAGGACTATCATGGTGTCTCACCATTGTCATATGACCATAGTAATTTATATGGTCCCTATGGGTAATTCATAGCTAATTGATATGGGTGTTTCTCAAAATAGGGGTACCCATAGATCATCCATTAATAGTCATTTATAATAATAAACCAGCCATTTTTGGGGTACCCCTATGGCTTGAGAAACCACCATATGACCATAGTAATTCATAATTCGGCAGCACTGGTCGCAGACAACATAGCGGTCCTGGCAGTAACCTGGTCCGATAATACACGCATCAGTATGGATCAAAACCCTGTCCCGTGGTGTGCCATCATTAACCGTTGTTTTACCTATGGTTTTGCTGGTTCCTATCGCCCTTTTTGATGGTCAATGTTGAGACATTACCATATATATATATATATATATATAAATAAATATAAATATATAAATAAATGAATAAGTATATATGTATATATATATATAGATATATAGCTACAACCTGGTTATATGTGGCACACCTGCAGAAACTAGGTTGGCAGCCACAGCAGTGGCAGGCCGAGAGCACAAAGGGTGGCTGGGGCCATTGGTACAACTGGTTCAGCTGGTTTCTGACCACGGTTAGATGCTTACAGCTTGCAACTCTGGTGGTGGTTCGCAGCTGGTTAAATACATGATTAAAGCAGGTTATATGCTTATAACAATGGCTTTGACTTGGTATGACCCGTGGTTATACTTTTGTGACCATGGTTGTAAATTGGTGTAAGATGAAATTGTACGCGTTTAAATGGTGTATTTCGTGACGACATACTTATTGTAATGTTTCTAAACTTGCCATGCTAGTAGTTGATGCAACTGACTTGATGAATGGTAGGACTGTTGCAACTGAACAACTGGTAATCAGGTTTAGCGTTTTTGCTCACCCACCACTACCTATAATTACTGCTAGGATTGGCAACCAATGGTATAGCCTCTTTACCCGTCAATTTCTGGAGTAACTCCTTTTTGCAGTTGTGAGCAGTTTTGTTAGAATACAATGTCACGGGTGACCAAACTTTTTTTGACCGGCGCAAGAAGCGATGGTGCTAAAACACGCTCGCCATTGATCCAAAGTATTGGATCAGCATCGATTGTGTGAACAATTCATAGCTCAATGATGGCTCTGCAACTGCTTGATCATTGTCAATGATGCTAAACGAGGTGACAATGGTATCATTCAGAATAAATCATCATGAATCGCGTATCATGATCACTTGGTGCTGCCGCTGGAAATAATGTGTCCACAAAGGTTGAATCAAGTGGGTATGACAACGATTGAGAAGGGTGGGGTGCTTGACTGATGCTTGATCCAGTTTGTGGCTGAGTGAATGTTTTCGTACCATGATTCAAAGCTACTCTTAACATCATTGGCCATGGGTCATAGTCAATATGATCCCTATTGTTATTAGCTGTAGCTAATGAAAGCTATTGGATGCTATTGGTCAACCATTGGTTCTACAAACATCCTATTGGTTTACCATGATCCTGTCCTGGGCGTTTCTCAAGTCATAGAGGTACCCTCACACCACCTAGTTTATGCATCATTTATAGTGATAAACCATCCATTTTTGGAAGCTCACCTACATGATAGCTTACCCAGTGATAAACCAACCAGGATGATTACTTGTGGGTCCCAATAAGCAATAACCAGGGGCTGCTCACTAACCATAGGGGACCCAACCAGGACCACCCACATCACAACTGTGGGTCCCCTGAGCGGCTACTGCATGGCCTAGCAATCTGCCAGGTGCAACCAGACACCCCAAGGGCCCCAAGGGCCCGAAGGGGACGCTGCGGCGCGCTGCGCAGGCTGCGACATGGCGAGCCGTGGGTATTCAATTTAGAGACCATTAAGATTGGATGATTTGATTGGTTTATTACTACAAATGGTCAATATTGGATGATTTGGGGGTACATCTGTTTTGAGAAACAACCAATTTGAGTGTACCAGCCAACATTTGAGTGTACCAGCCAACATTTGAGTGTACCAGCCAACTTTTGAGTGTACCAGCCGAGATTAGATTTAGTATTAATATGTTGGGTGTACCAACATTGGGTGATTTTAATTATTGATTAATTGCAATTACTGACAATGACATACATTGGGTGAGATACGTTTGGGTGTATTGATTGTTGGTAATTCACTATGCACTTCTCAGTAGTGTTAGCGATGGTTGATTGTCATTGGTTCATGATCAATCAACCATGGTCACGTCTTTGTCCTCTTTAAAACTAGAACTCAACGTGAGTTTGCGGCCACTGGTGACACTTTTCAGTGACGTTTGTTAGACAGTTTTCCGCGAGAAGCACAGTTCAGCTGGCGATGTTGCTCATGCAGTTTAACACAGCATTCTTAGCACGGTCGTTGAAATTGCCAAACAGTCATGGTGTTGTCAAAAAACACGATTCATGTTGTCGAGGAATCCTTCACCATCAAAAACATGAGGAATCCTTCACCCACGATTCATCGTTGCTTCAAATCAGAGGCGTCATCCTCGCGTGGCATCAGCCGGTCCAGGCAGACGGTGCGGTGACGGATGATGACATCTCCTTGGTGAGACAGGCACCCGCGGCGAGGGAGAGCGGTAAAGCATCCCTAGTTGAACCATAAATCGTTGGGGATCTACCATCAAATATGGCTATGGGTCAATATTAACCAGCCAATAATGGGGATATTAACCAACCAATAATAGGGAAAATAAAGGTTAATGGTGGGGAACCAGGGGTACAGGGTTTTGACCCACTGCCAATATGGGGGGGTTTCTCGAAATAAGGGACCTCAGAAAATGATTTGTTTATTACTTCTAATGACTGTTAATGGATGATTGGAGGATAGAGAAATCACCATATGGGGGTTTGTTAATCTGGATCTGCCATGAATGTTGTGGAACACAATGACGTGTAATGTCTACGCCTGCACCGTATGTACTGTAAGTATTTGTATGTACTATGTACTGTCTGTATTGAACCGAAAGATAATCTAATGCAAAGGAATGGAAAGAAGCTCAAGATGAGTAAATCCAATCAACGTAGTGTATTGGACTTCCCTGTCAGATATTGTCCGTCATGTCACGCCGCCTAGCGATGTCATATAGTGTACTATGGCGCCTCATGTGATATTATGCAATTCACACCAATTGCTCAGTTGGTGATTGCAATGGCAACGGGAACGGTAAGGGTAGACGTATGCCTCAATGTATCTTCCAATGTTAGTAAAGTATATGTGTTGTATGTAACGAACTTTGTGCCCTATATACATGATATACATTGTATGTGATGTATGCAATGTACTTCCGTCTTCTCTTGTAGAGTCTACAGTATCGTATTGTATCCGATGCAAGGTAAGGGAATGGAATGCGGTGTAAAGCAGTTGTGGTAGAATGAAATGCAATGTACTGGCTTGTATGTAAAGCATGCAGCGTATGTGATGTGTTGTGTTTGTATGTTGGTATCATTCAATATATCGTACTGCCATGGAAGGAATGTACAGTATGTATGCCGATGTAACGCAATGCAATGCATTCAAACAACGAGCAATGTATTGCACGAAACTGTAAAATATGCATTGTAGCACACATGAACATAAACATAATGTACTGTATTGTATCTGTGATGTATATATGCGTGCGTGCTGCACGCATGTACATACATTTGGCCCTGCTATTGGATGAAAGAATGGAATGCCATTTGATATATATAGTGCAGTGCCGTTAAGATGCCTACGTATTTTTAAACATCACACCATGTGTAGCAGCATTCAATTGTCGAGTAGTGGCATGTCAACATTGAGTACGTATGCAGCAGGTATTATTGCCTCGAAATATAGTTTTTTGCAATGTAACATAAGGCAACGCAAGATTGTGCACGTGTAATATATGTTGTGGCATGCAAAACCTATTTGATGCGATCTCCTGCAGTGTAATGCAGACTATGCACTGTAAGATGATGCACTGCAATGTTTGCAATGTAATTGAGTGTGTCCTGGTATCATATCGCATTCTAATGGAATGCAATGTGAGGCAATGCCATACGATTTAGTAGCTCGCATAGACCCGCCCTCAGCTCTATCTCAGCAGTTCTACAGGGAGACTGCAGGAACTACATCATTGTCATTGGTCTGTGAACTCTACACGTACATAGTATATACCACGCATAGGCTGTAGTATATGAATGAGAGGTAGACATTGGCGGTGTAGAGCAAGGATCAAACATAAGTAGTTGAACATTTATTGTGATTGGGCAGTGGAGAGAGCTTCGACATAGACGGCAGTTGTGGTTCTGGGCTTCTACTGGTTGGCTTATTTGTATTCTTTGAGCATAATCTTATTGGGAATACCATCCGAAGATCAAACAGTCGAACCAATCCGCAAAAGGTTTTGGAACATCGACCTTCATCTGCAATGAGGATTCAACCACAATTGGATATAGACATTTTCTTGGATTCTATGTTTGATGAATCCATGGGACGGTGTTTCTCAAAAACAGGGATTCCCCCAAATCATCCGTTATTACTCATTTATAGTAATAAACTCAATAAACCATCCATTTGTTCGTGTCTCCTATGGCTTGAGAACCCCCGGTGATCCATTGATTCCTTTTATGGTGGCCGCCCTGAGGTCCTTCCGGAGGTCAAGGAGTTGGTGGTGCTGGGGAGGAGCAACCCCGATGTCATCCTGGAGTTGGCCAAAACGATGGTCCCAACGGTGGTCCCCAAGGACCAACTCATCGTGGAGCAGGGACAACCGGACGACCACATGTATATCATCGCAGAGGCGGGGGGAAAAGGTGGAAAAATGGTTGGCCTGAACTTTTTCCAGGTTTTTTCCAGGTTTTTGGGCCCTTTTTGGTTTTAAAAGATATTACTATGAGCTGAACTCGGCGGCCGGAATCTTTGGACCTGTGACGGACCAAAAAGCGATGGCATTTTGGGGCTAAGGAAAAGAGACTCAGTTGAAATGCTGGAGAAAAGGCCCCCTGATATGTCCGGTTCTTTTTCTGCGCGCGACCTTTTTGGGACGAGCATGAGCGATCAGTACAGAGTGGTGCCAGCTGGTTCCAACTTGGCTTATGGGCCATTTAAGTGCAGTTCTATCATATAACTTATGTTTTTAGGTACAAAAGCTGCATGATACCCCAGTTCTATACCAAGCTTATGATATCAACCCATATAAACCGCAGATATCAAGCCACCACCCATATATCAACCTTATAGCTCCCCAGATATCAAGTCCTTGGGGAAGTCTGCAGGGCGATGTCATGTTGGAAGTTCCCCATGCCGGACAAGTGGAGCCCGAGCGTCGGAGGGAGAGCCGAGGAAGTTACATCGGTGCTGAATGTTTGTTGGGCAACACGCCCCACAGATGCTCCGCCACTGCGCACAGCGACTGCGTGCGGTTGTTGCGCTTGGATCGCGCCACCTTTGATTCCGTGATCCTTTCTCAGAAGACGGATGACGAGGATGAAGATGAGGAGGATGACGAAGGTTGGTGTTGAAGCTAGATCTTAGGGGAATAAGTTTTGAAGCAATCCTGATTGACCATTCTTCACCATCATTAAGCATCATTGACACCATCACTAACCATCATCATAGTGAGCTTTCCTGAATTAGTTGGTGTTTAGCCGTTTTTGGCCCGAAATTTTGCGCGTGACATGTGACCGCCAGGCGATGGCGACACATGTTCTGCCAGTCAGCTGGTGAACATCTTCGTTTTGTCCGACAGCACCGGGGAATCGGCCAACGCCTCGGTGAAAACGGCGGCAGCGCAGTTCGAATACTGCTCGGGATCCACCTGCGCAACGAGCCGGGCGACGGTGTACCGATTCGTGAGATCGGCGGCAGAGATCAAGACCATCGTGGAAGCTGCCAAGAAGTGCAATGCCTTAGTGGTCAGCAGCTCAGTTGAGTTTTTTGTCAACTACTCAGTTGGGAAGGTCTGGTCAGCAATTCAGTGAGTCTCCATCTCAACTACTCAGTAAGTGAAGGCGAGGTAAAACGCTGCTAACGGTTTTGACAATGCCCCGAGAGCTGAAGTGGGGGATTTGCGGTTTCTCAACAATTTGAAGAAAGTAGGCGCTGGTAGTGGTAGGTAAAAATGTCATCACCTTGTGTCAAATATGAACCAATCAACATCTGGTTGGTGATTTGATTCACATTTTCTATTTTCCCAAACGTAATCATTAACAAATGGTTGGTCGACTTGCGCATATTTGTCGATTCAAACCACCAACCAGACATCCGTGGTTCAACGCTTGCCATCCACCTGTGGCTACGTCTGTGGTCGGCGACTTTGCTGAGGTCTTCACGATCATGGATCCCAAGTTGCAGCAGGTCCTTGTGGACGAGTGCAAGACCAAGGAAGTTGAATGTGCCATGGCATCCCAAAACATCTCACCAGTGGCCTGGAGGATTCGGGTTTTCCTACACCACCCTGGCCAATTCTGCTACTTAAAAAGAACACAACATCATCTATTAAAAGAGAAATCCACTCCAACTCCGATTAAACCAATGCTCCGTGGTAGTTGGAAACTTTGACCTATGGCTTGTCCAGGATGATTCGTGTCGGGTTAGCTGAAACAATATGGCTATGGGCATATCCAGCTGGCCCCAACCAAAACGATCTGGTTCCTTTTTGGATCTTCGCCAAGGTTACAGGGTATTGACCCGCAGCCAGACATGGGTATTTCTTAAAATTGGGATACCCCCAAAAAGCATGGTGTATTACTAGTGATTCATATTGGATGATTTGGGGGACACCAAGTTTGAGAAACACCCATACAGAATAAGCATATCGATTTTTCAGCAGCGTTCGTTTGGGAATGTCCATTCCTCAAAAATCATTGCTTTGGGATGCCAACGGTGCTTGGTTATCGCTCCTCAACCATCCCATGGACCGGAGAACGGGATCTTCAGGAGCTGCATGCTGTTTGCCCTGTGCAGAGTATTTTCTGTATAGAGGCGATGTAATAATGTAGCGTACGCAACGTGATGTCACGTGACGTTCCCCGATGTTACGCGATGTCATGTGATCTCATTTGATATTACTTGTTGTCACGTCATGTTTTTGGGCAAGATGTGATGTTGTGTGATGTCGCATTATCTGATGTAATTTAGTAATTTAGTTTGTTGTCATGGGACCTTATGTTGTGTCATGTGATGTCATGTGTTGTCCGGTGATGCCATGTCATGCCGTGCCGTACCATGCTATGCCATGTCATGTCATGTCATGTCACGTCATTTATGTAGTGATGGGACGCAATGCAATGTAAACTTCAATGTAATGTCATGTAACGCAATATTAAATAACGAAGTGAGAATATGTTCTGTTCTGTTCTGGTACATAGTATATTTATATATATAGTATTTATATTTGTTTCTTGTCTTGTACGTAATGTGATTTAATGCCATGCAATGTACCCGTCACGCTTTGGTACGGAACGGTCTTTTATCCTTTGCTGGGCACAAACGCGTGTTGAACACATATATATATATATATGTGTGCATACTTGTATATGTACATGCATATATCTTTTTGTCGAAAAACATAATTACAAGTGCACAAAGAACCATCCATACCTAGACCTTGATATCATTATGTCTCTGTCTATGTCCATACATAAATTCTCATATTTTCCAAGTACGTGCGACGGTCACACACACAAACATATGTATATACACATCAATACATGCTCAAACAATCAAGTACATACATGCATATGTACAAAAAAACATGTAAATGTCTATATTTATTTATCAATTTGTTCATTTCTATCCAGAAATATCTCCACAGAAGGACACTTTTTCGGCACCTGAGCTTTGCTAGGCATCGACCTCTGGGGACCTTTGCTCAGCTCCTTCGAGCGCCGCTTCGGTGCCAAGCGCAGCGGCAAGGCGGGGCGAAGGCAAAGCGTCAGCGACGACTACATGACCATCGCGGCTTGGCGCTGCGGGTGGTGCTGGTGGCTGGTGGTGGGTGGTGGTGGTGGTGGTGGGTGGTGGTGGGTGGTGGTGGTGATGATGATGATGATGATGATGATGGTAATGATGCTGGTGGTGATGATGCTGGTGGTGATGATGCTGGTGGTGATGATGATGATGAAAGGTGGGGGATCGATTGATTGGTGAGTTGGTTTATTCATGAGGGTGATGACGGCATGGAAATGAATAAACCATAGTAGCTGTGTGCACCCATACCTGAGAAACCTGTCAATACACTTGTCGAGGATTCCCAGATCTAGCCAAGAGGTTTGGAAAAGGCAGCATTTTCAGGGGCCCAATTTAGAAGCCCAAAGAAGGTCAAGAAATTAAGCGGCCAAAAGTGGGGCTGGTTATTAACAACTGCTAAACATGCTCAAAAAGCCAGTGGACAAGTGGGAAAATGAACAACCAATGCTCAAAGAATGGCTGTCTTGAATCTTGAAGCCCGAGCGGCTCTTGATCCAACTTTTCCTGCAGAATGGTCACTTCCGACTGGCAACCTGGGCTGCTGGGCAACCACTGATAGCCGCTGTCAGCAAGGGGATAGGAGTAACAGGTGATGTGACACAGTAAAAAGAGTGAAATCGATTTGCAGCCATTCACACATCCTAGACATCCTGATAGGCTGCGCTAGTTGGTAACTGCATTGTGATGATCTTTCAATCGTTCCACAATAATGAACAACCTCCCCTTGTATTGTCTTTTTAGGCTGTGTGCATGATAATTGTGTAGAACATAGTCTCATGTGCAGCCACAAAAGAAATCGTCGATTGCCTGTATCTTCCGCAAATGAAACA
>VSDK01015166.1:8258-37351 GCA_009767595.1 Symbiodinium kawagutii
CCCCGTAGACAACGAAAAGCTGTTGGAGAGTTTGCAAGAGATTTGGAAGATCAAGAAGACAGGAACTCTCAACAAAGGTTGTACCGGTGTTTTGGAATTTCTGGGGCGAACCATCTATCGAGGTGAACCCGAGGTAGGATCCAACGCCATCCTCTTTGGTGTATCACGTAAGTACATGCAAGGCATTTTTGAGTCATGGGCTGAGAATTTGAAAGCACCGAAAGAGTCCACGGCTCAGCCAAAGATGGAGGAAGTGTACTCATCCCACTTGAAGGCCAGCGATGAGGGCGCGGAACTCAGCGATGCCGCGACGGCAAGGTACCGGAGGGTTCTCGGACAGCTCGCATGGGCTGCACTCTCCCGAGCGGATTTGGCTTTTCCAATTTCATTTTTAGCCAGACATCAATCCAAACCCAATCCGGCAGCTGAGGCGACCATGAGGGTCTTTCTTAGGTGGTTGTTGGCACACCTTCATTTTGTGCAGCGAATGCCTGCATCCAATCCACCATTGGTCAGTGATGAGCGTACGATTCTTGGATTTTGCGACGCGAGCTGGTCGGTTGACTCCGTTTCGGGGGGAATCATTTGTTGGCAGGGCTGTTGTTTGAAGTTCTTCAGTCGAAAACAGGAGGTTCCCGCGTTGTCATCCGCAGAGGCGGAGGTCATTGCCATCACCGAGGCTGCCAAAGAGGAGGTTTCGTTAGGCATGCTCATCGAAACGATCCGCGAAGGTATTGCCCTAGACGCGCTAGGAATGCCCAAGCAGACCACAGGCACGATGAGCCTCTTGCTGTATAACGATGCCAAGGCGGCTATCTCGATTGGCAACATGAGCGGCTTGCTGCGACGCGTTAGGCACTTGGAGTTGCGCGCGTTGTACCTGCAACACCTCGCGCGTACGCGCCTTCAGCTTCAACATTGGAGCGGTGCAGAAAACCCATCCGACGGGCTTACCAAATCATGCAAACAGATCATGATGTGGGTTCACTTGTGTGAGGCCACTGGTTTAGTCCCGGGGCTTTCTGAGCAGGAGTCGCAATGGATCCAACAGGAGCTTCGCAGGCACAAAGAAGAATACGCACATCTGTTTACCCAAGAAGGGGTGGTGCCAATCTTCGATGCCGCGAGCTCAGAGTGATCAACTTGTTTTCTGGTAGTTGCATGGAATTTGATAGAGTGTGAGAGTGAGTGGGTAGCTAGGTGGGAAACACGTTTTAGCTACTGATTTGCTTTCATTTTTGCTGAGAGTTACTTTTCCTTGTCTTTTCTTGAGCACTGAAAACTAGGAATCAGTTTGGACTCGGGAATCCAGTTTGCTTTTCTTTGAAACTGTTTTGGTTTCGTGCACGACAGAGACGGGCACTTTTCCGAGAGCGACTTTGACTGTGAGCTGAAATGCTGGAGGGTACGGCCATACCACTCTGACTTTTTGGTGATCATGTTAAGGGTTGTCTTTTGGGGATTTTAAGTTGAAGCCGATGTCCCTAGGAGTTGCTAGGAAGAGATCTAGGACCTCATCTAGGAATTCATTTTTCATTCTCATCAAATCATCTTTGAGTCGAGTTGTCAAGTTGTTGGTTGTTGTTTTTCACTCAAGAGATGCGTAGATTGTTGCCAAGTGCGGCGATCCAAGCTCTTTCTAGGGAAAGTCGGTGTAAGACTTTTCCTCGTTCCACAACTGTGGGAGTGGACCATGGCGGCACCTTTGGAGACTCCTACTCCAGCTGTTACGGATGCAGAAGCTGTTGCTGCTGAGGCTAGGGAGCCAACTGGAGAGGAACCCAGTGGGGAAAGTGTTCCTGTGGTGCATCCATGGCATGGAAGTGAAGGACCAGGAACGGAAGCACCAGGTGGCGATGCTGTGACTCCAAGTGGTGTTGCTGACCTAGGAGGAGATGAAGTGCCTCCAGCAGTGGCAAGAGAGGTTACACCAGAAGCCCTCGAAGCGCTGCGCAGTTTGGAATCTGTGTCACCTTTGCACAATGCTCTGGTGAAGCTCTGTGAACGGGTCCATCAGAACACGGTTGAGATGGGCAACCGTGCAGAGTCTGCAAAGCAAACTGCAGATGCACTGAATGTGGTGAGCCAATCATTGCATGCTCTAGGTGGCGGGTCCATCTTTTGGGCCGAGAAGGCCGCAGGCACGATGAATGGCATCTCCAAGGGCATTCAGGATTTGTGTTGGACAACATCCCATGGAGGTCGTAGGAACGACAGCTTGAAGGCGATCTGTGTGAGTTCCTTAGAGAACCTTGGGAGGGTGAACAAATCTCTGAATGAGATGAAGGAGATCCAACACCTTCAGTTGCAGGAACTGGTCAGTGTGAAGAGCCAAATGGAAGAGGCAGTGAAGCACCTAGGCAACCTGTCCCAAGCAGGGAACCTATGTGCCACTTATTTGCTTCAAATCAGCCGCAGTCAGAAACCTCCAGAGCCGGCCTCAGGACCTAGGATGGATGCTGGAACTAGGTTGGATGAACCGAGTGCGAAGAGACTCAAGATGGAGGAACCAAGTTCTGCTGCTGCTTCAGCATCGACCCCAACCATTGCTGGTTTGGAAGGATTGGGAGTGCCGAAGGCCGTTGAGAACCCTGCTCCAATGGCTATGGAAAGCCAAACACCCAAGCAGCCTGCTGTCAAGGCTATGCCAGCCCAAGTTCCTCCGAATCCATGGAGGCACATCAGCGTACAGGGCTCTACCGTACGCATCAATTTGTTGTACGGTTTGACGAAGGACCAACACGCAAGGGCTGTATACAGCAATGAGAGAGAGAAAGAGGTGCTCTACATAGAGCTAGGAGATCGAGTATACAGATGCTACTATCTCGATCGAGAAGAAGGTGTGCCGCGCCTTTGATGGCAGTGCAGCGGCGCTGAGATGCTGTGAGTGGAACATAGCTGCCCGGGAGTGTATCCTCTAGGAAAGCAATGATTTCACATGGATCACATTGGAGCATCGACGAGGGAAGGTTTTCTGGAAAATGGATTGCGCTTCTAGCTGCTTTGCACTTGCACTAGGATGAGTAGGCTTTGCTAGGAGCATCGTCTAGGAAGCTTGCTAGGAGAAAAAGGGTTGTTCGAAGTCTGTGATCACTGGGAGTTCAGTGATGTTTGCATTGCAGTTTCAGTTGAACTTTGATTTTTCATTCAGTGAAGTTTCAGTGGAATTCTGATTTCATGTGATGAATTTTGAATCATGGAGGGAATGATGATTTTGTTTTCTCTTTTTCATCTTTCATTTCAAGTGAGAAGCTGATAGAAACCGTTGAGTATTTGCAGCCATGCTTGAACTCTTCGAAGTTTTGCTTCTTGTGCTTGTGATGTCGATGTGTGGGATTCTGATTCTTCAATGGAGGATCCTGAAGAGGACCAAGGAAGCTTATGTTGAATTGGTGTGGCTGAGCTCAGCTGTGAATGAGATCAAATTGAACTTAGACAGTGAGCGATGTACCACCTCTTCAAGCTCCACTATGCCTATGTTCAAGGCTCCTCCAAAGTCCATTGGAGCTTTGCCAAAACAAATACCCCCTGAACTGCGTGCTAGGCAAAAGCTGTACCAGTGCCGTCACGGCGGTGTGATACACATGACGAAGAACTGCCACCACATCATAGATCGTGATACCATGGTGTACTTTCCTTGTCAGGATTGTCTCCGTTCAGGACATGGTATTTCCTGAACATCACCTTGAGAGGTACGAGAGTTTTCAACCAACTTGCCTTCGAGCCAGGCAGCCAAAATGACCGCAAGGAGCTTGAGCCGATGTTGGATGTTGAAAAGAAAAATGAAAATCATCTAGGTTTGCATTCTCTTTTCCTAGGTTGAACTCATGTTCACTTCGAATCTCAGTCATTTTCCTAGACACTGTACCATCTAAAAGATGATAGCTGTGTGAAATGTGAGGTTATCCAAAGGATCCCCTTCACACTTCCCCTAGAACCTAGGACCGAGATCTTCTGTGAACATGTTCCTAGAGTGTTGTTTTTCTTCAACCTAGAGTTGCAAACTTTGTTGAAACAGGTCGTTTGTGGTTGTTTTTGAAAACTCGAGTGTTCTGTTTCTTCTTTTTCTTCTGCGTGCTCATGCTTCTTTCTGCTGCCGTTTACCCGAGGATGACTTTCAAATAAAAGGATGTGCGCAACCGTGATGCCATCCAAAGTCAAATGAAAAGTCTGAGGGTAACTCTTGAAACTCTTTGTTGAACTTGTGGTGTTGTTGGAACTTCCTGTGATCTTGAATTTGTGGTGACATGTTGAACTCACAAAGTGTCCAGAGCTTAAGAGTCAGGAACTTAGTTGATAGCCAGGATCTTAGTTGTATAAGTCCGAGCCTTAGAGTTGAACGAGTTCTGGAAGGTTCTCCAGGTAAGGTCAAGGTTATGGAACCGAGAAGGGGTGTGAAAGTTAGGAGACCTGTTTGTACAGGAATAGGTAGGTTTCCATAACACTTTGAAATTAATTCGTTTGACTGAGTAAGGACCGGTGGTGGTACCTCTTTGGGTCCCTGTGCTGTCTTTCTGTGTTTCTCTTTTGGCCTTTGTTTGTTTGACGTGCCAAGCTGACCCAAACTTTGCCAGTTTGTGTCAGGAGTTGCCATAGTGTATCATAGGTAGTAGTAGTCAACTCATCTTGTAGGACCTAGGACGACTAGGAAGCCGCTAGAGGCAGTAGTTGTAGTATCTTGGTAGTTGTGACTTGTCTTGAGTGTAGTTTCTTTTGAATCTTGAAGCTTGATAGTTCTTTTGACTTTTTAACTTGACTTGAACTTGCTTTGAGAAGAAGTTGAACTCTGTGAAAGAGTTTAGAAGACTGAAGTCGTTTGAAGATCTTCTTAAGGAAGATTGACTTGAGACGTTGCTGAACAGATACCGGTTTGGCTCAAGAACCCGAGTGAAAAAGATCAGCTGCGCTGCTCTGCGTTTTTCATAGCGATAAGGTTGTGTTAATGGGGATGTGGTCACTGGGGATAAGCTACTGATCAGGCCAGGGCGGTCGACCCCCAAGTGGGGATCGACCGCCCATATCCCTTGAAAGTACTGCAATACACTGACATGCATGTTGGGGAGATCACCCTGCACTCATGTCCAAGAGCGGCGGCAGACATGATTCAATTGCATGCCATGTATGAATTTGATGGTCGCGCCAGCTGGGCCCCTTTTGACTGCCTGTATCATAACAGAGGTGTGAGCAACCAAATCAACTTCGTCTATGCTGCTGGGATGATCAGGCGCACAAGTAGTACAGATGCAAGTGATGCAGTTATACTGCAGTTAGAGAGGCGGCCCGTGTCATAGCAGTCCAAGCATTTGTATGGACACCTGGCAGCTGAGCTTCGCCAAATGAGGGGAAGAGTCAGGTCTGGATCTTGGCACTGTGTCTGTAGGCACGACAAGCAGATGTGATAATGCCCTGGCAGTTTTTTGCACTGCCGGGTGTGGCAAATGTCACAAGCTCTTGGGCATTGAACAGAGGTTGCCTGACGAAGTGGCGATGCACGGCTTGCAGAGGCATGTGCGCGAGAAGTTCGAAGGCTTCTTGAAGAGGGGGGGGCTGGCGTGCCACCTTGTTCTGGGCAACCGTTCGAACTTTGGCTTACCAGAGATATCTGATGACTGATGGAGTTGATGTAGTTATCAACTTGACGCAGTTGTGGCAAATCAAGGGTGCCGACAGCGACTATGATTCTGTGATAAAGCTCATAATACTCAGAGGAGGTCGCCATGAAACAGTGGAAGACAGGGTAGTAGCTGGGGCGAAGTTTCACACGATGCTCGAGACAGTGTGGTTCGTGCACTTAGAGGGAGAATCTTAGCAGCTACCCCTATTCTTTCTCCAAGTAGCGTAGCGTCAGGCGTCCCGATTTTGCAGGCAAAAGTTAAGACTGGCTGCGCCTGCCATCTGCCAAGATCAAAAAAGCCAATTTTTGCCGTCCTGTCCTCCCACGTCGCCTGCCAAGGTTGCAGAGGCAATGGTCAGCTCCAAATTTCGGATTGCGCTACCATTGTTACAAAGAGCTGCTGCCTCGCAAGCACTGCACTTACCCTCCGCCACGGTCAAGGGGCCAATCGCCAACCGGCCTTCCATGGTTTTGATTGGCGACTCCGTAATTGAAGCCTGTTTCTTTAAGTCCCATGCGCGCGGCCCTTCTCAGTATCGCACTCGGTCGGAAGGGACCGCGCTGCAGGAATATTTTTATGCAGACAAAGCAGCGCAGCCACTGTGGTTCTTTGCCCTCCGTTGCTGCATTAATTTCAATTTGCTGCCCGACAATTGTGTGTCTCTGGAATCAAAAGACCACAAGCGCCTGAACGCATTATCGAGGCACGCTCAGCTCCGACTTGATGCTGCTGGATGCAGCAGAGGAACGTCCACTCGAAAGGAAGCGACGGGCCTCAAAGATCTGCAACAAGTGCTCCTGCTTGAGGAAGTATCCGTTGAACCCAGGTCTTCGACCTGTTCCATGACGGCGAACAATGATCTGGGACCATGCGCGGTTGTAACTCCTGATAAGTCAAGAAACTTGGTATTTCGGGCTCGCATGATTGATTCGACTCTGGAAACAGACTAATTGTGCAGATGTTCCAGTGGTCGGACCAGCAATAAGTGTTGCCACAGGAACACAGAATAAGTCCAAGTGGTCGGCGCACGTTCCGCCGGCTGTGGACTTCCACTTGACAAGAGTGATACTGCGCTTTCCTCCAGCTTGTCTTGGCGCTCTGCAACAAAGTGGAGCCACGAAGAGGTGCAAAAGGACGATTAATCTCCCGATTGCTGCGAATGTGCTTCACGCGCTCTCCTAGGACCTGTTCAGAAGCAAGTTGGTTCTCCCTTCCGCAAGCCTGCGAGTTTCCTTGACCGTTGTTTCGCTTTGCAAAACCAAACTCATGTTGGACTCACAGCTAAGTCCAAAAAACCTCACTGTTCCAGAGCAGCAAGAATTGGGCTGAGCAAGCTAAAAGCCGTTGAAACGCGCAACGTGCACCTTGCCACCTCACAGCACCAAGGGTCCACTCAGTCAGAAATGCCTTTCCGCAATGTTTCAGACTTCCCCAAACTCACAGTGGATCACAAATCCAGAACGAAGAGGACAGCGGACTGCTGGTTGGACTGGTGGCCTTGTCGGCCATCAGAAGGTTTCACAACGGCGCCAACGTTTCGTTTGCTGGGCCCATTTGCATACTGGTTAGGCAGAGAAGTTGTGAGGCGGGGAATTCATTGCGTGTTTTTATTTTGGCATTTTTTTTGCCTTTGCTTCTGTTGCTTCCTTGCTTTGGAACTTCGTACGGTTTCACTTTGTTTTTTTTTGTTATGTTTCAGTTGTCAGTCCGGAACCCTTGTTTCCTCTTGTCCTCCCTTTTCTTTGATCGTCGCCCTCTTTTGCTGCTTCCTCCACACACAGGCCTCCGGCCTTTGGGTGGTTGGTTGCTTGTCCCCCCCCGTCTTCTTTCCCCCCCTTTTCTTCTTTCTTCCTTCCTTCCTTTCCGCCTTTTCTCCCTCCTCATGCTTCCTCCGGTCAACGGCCTCCGGCCGGTGCGCGGTTGGTTGCTCTGCTACTGCCTCCTTCCCTCTCCGCAGCTTTTCCGCAGCTGTTTACCTAGCCCTTTGGGCTACGGGCGCACATGGCGTTGCGGTGCTGCATTGTGGAATGACTGACGTCTTCTTGCACAGGATGAACATCACTTTTTTATTCGCAGCTGGAATGCTCCTGGTCGTCAGAGGTATTCTTTTCACACTTTCGCTCAGGACATTTTCAGGTCCTCTACCCTATGGCCGTTCAGACAGCACCAGTTCCCTCACAGCGAGGCCAGATACACTTCGGCTTTTGTGGTGATATAAATCTCAATGCGCTCCTGTCTTCGGTACTTGGCAAAGCCATTGAAAGGACGTGGGTAAGAGCTCCGGTTCTATGTACCTTGGGGGAGAGACGAAGAGCTCTTCACCCTCTTCCTTTCTGGCTTTTCTAAGCTTCTTTCAGCCTACATTGCGGGTTCAGGGATGCGGAATATCTCTCTTCATATGCAACTGCACCTGCAGCTCTGCTTTCACACAGTGAGCACAATCGGTCATCAGGCTTGGACGTACCTGGGCTAACTATCATGCTGCTTTCGTATAGTGTCTTTCTAGTGGGATATCCATTGTCCCTACTAACTAGTCATTCTTTGCTCGACGATGTTTTGCCTATTCTGCAAGTATCACTCGTGGAGGCCGTGCTGCTGCGGCAGCACTCTGGGCGGCTGCTTGACAAGCCCTGTGCCCTGGAGGACGTCTGGCCTTCGCTCTGCGTTTGCCTTTCGTCCTTCGGACACGGTGCTTGACGCTACTGCCTTCTTTCCTTTCTGCTCAAACATTTTCACATGTTGCCAGCTGCATTTATGATGACTCCTTGTCGGCTTCGGCTTTGTCCTCACGGCTGACTTCTGGTTGCGTCGGTTGGCTCCGGCAATTTCAGATGGTGCATCGGCGGAGCAGGACCCTCCAAACTATTTTCTGATTTCGCCCGTGTGATGCGATGTTCAAGGCAAGCTCAAGATGCGGACGGTATATGGGCAGAGACGACGAATGCACTTCACCTTCGAAGAAAGGTGACATTCTTTTCTGCTATCTTTTCCACTGGCGATCTTTTCGGCTGATTCAATTCTGCTTATATTGCTGGTTTCGATGATCGACTTCACTCTGAGCCGCCTGGTTTTTGTACAGTTTTACGTCTCACTGCAGATGTGTTAATGCACCCTCTTAGATTGGGATCTTTGAGTTTCTTGTAGTTGCGATTTGTGACCGCTGCCACAGTGCACAAGCGGCGCCCTAGGAGAAAAAAAACGGTTTCACTTTGTTTCACTTGGTTTCACTGCTTCTTATCGACCTCAGCTCAGTGCTATCGAGGCGATGCAGAAGAGCAAAAAAAAAAGGCTGTACTGCCGGTGGACTGCCGTATGTCCTTGGCAAACTCTTGTTTTTCAGGTTCCAGAATTTGGCCCTTCATGTTGTTCCAGGGCCGACAACGCAAGTGAAAGGAAAGGCCCCGCTTTACTTTAGAATTCCTTGTAGGCCCACCGCCAATTCCCATGTAGAGTGAGAAAAACGTCAGGACAACTGAGCAATTTCCCACAACAAGAAAAATTGGAAGATTGATTGTTTTCGTTTATTGAAAATTTGTTCAGTTGCGCTGTACAATGCGGAGGAGGCCCCCTGACATGGAACTTCAATTTCTAAGGTTTTGCGATTCCAAAACTAGAGTCGCATTTTCCACAGCGCGCGCGCAATTTGAAAGTTTTGATTTTTTTCCCAGCTGGCAGCTGCTGGTGGGTTTTGCTTGGGGAACGCGATGCTTCAACCTCCTTATGATTGTCGCGTGTCAACCCCCAGACTGTGTGATTTGGTAACGCAGGTGGCCTTCCCGAAGGACATGCAGTTGCCATTTAGAATTTTGATTTGTTTGCATTGTTGAGCTGTGGGCGGCCTTAGCAAGTTCACCTTGCCCCGCAGCTGCGTTCGTTGCCATGCGCGCGTGTCTTGAATGGGGAGGCTTGAAATTTAGCGAAGGTTTGCGCCTGTCATTCCAGAACATGTGTTGTCCCCGCGCGAGTGTGCAAAATGTCAAAGCTAGGAGAAATCACAGAAAAGTTTTTCGCAAAGATGAATATCCGACTGGGGCATGACCTGTGCAGGCCAGAAAAAACGAATTCCCGACTGGATCATGATTGGGAAATATGGGACGTTGGAGTGCGGAGATTAAATAATCGCAGGCTCTTGTTGCAAAAAATATGAGAAATGAAAGGCTGGATGATCCCCGACAAACAAAACTAAAGCAGCTACTGAATACCAGAACGAAAACACGCCGAATAAGAGATATTGTTTGCAGCCCTATGCTTCTGTTGGCCCCAGTTGACAACAACATGGGTGGAACATTTTCTCATTGTCATGTACCGTCTGCAGGACATTGGCTCTGTCCTGGCTCCCCGCTCCCCGCACCCCTCTTCATCAAAGTTGTTTGTTGTTAAATAGCTCACGTGTCACCCCGAAAACAGCTCACCTGTGACTCCGAAAACAACCATCATCAACTTTGATTTCGGGGGGGTGGGGGGGCGTAGTGTTATTTCCATTCCGTCATCCCACAAAAATTTGATGCTCAACTTTGCTTTCGGGGGGAACCGGGGGGCGCACTACTACTCACTAACCACAACTGACGACATGGTAATCCCACAAAAACTGTTATTATCAATTTTGTGAAATATTCCGGTTAACCGTTCTCAAAAGTATGTTTCATGGAAAAGCATGGCTTGGGGCCACGAACAATCAGGATCTATTCACTAATTCACTACAAGTATTTCATGGCTTTGTATTCTTACAACCGCCACGTTCAACCAAATGTTGGGAAAGGTATCAGTGTGATGAAGACCCATGGCACAAACCATGCCATCACCTTATTATTCATTATCAGGGGGCAATACCATATCAGCACCAATCCGGTTGACCATCTTGAGGGTATGTTGAAAATAGGCATCACCTAGACTATTGATCGTGTTCAAAGGTTGCGCCTGACCACTGAGGCACTCGCGCCGCATGGCGCGGCATGGTGCCAACGAAGGCTACTAACACATACATCCACTGCCACTCACTGCCAAAGGCACATCACAATGCCCCAAACGCAAAGCCACTAAGCCATACGTCAATATTGCCGAGTGGTGACTTGGAAATCACAATGTAATAAACCAAATGCTACCATAAATATGTCAAATGCCACCAAAGGGTAAGTTAGAATTCACAATGTGATAAACCAAACGCCACCATAAATATGCCAAATGCCACTAAAAGGTAAATTCGAATTCAAAATGTAATAAACCAAATGCCACCGTAATTATGCTTCAAATTTGAAAATAAGCTTAAGCTATTCTGTAATTCTTTAATTTGCTGAAAGTTTGGTGGCATTCTGTCCGAGCCTATAGGGCAAATGTCATCAAGCTTGGTGGCATCAACTTTGTATTCTTACAACCGCCACGTTCAACCAAATGTTGGGAAAGGTATCAGTGTGATGAAGACCCATGGCACAAACCATGCCATCACCTTATTATTCATTATCAGGGGGCAATACCATATCAGCACCAATCCGGTTGACCATCTTGAGGGTATGTTGAAAATAGGCATCACCTAGACTATTGATCGTGTTCAAAGGTTGCGCCTGACCACTGAGGCACTCGCGCCGCATGGCGCGGCATGGTGCCAACGAAGGCTACTAACACATACATCCACTGCCACTCACTGCCAAAGGCACATCACAATGCCCCAAACGCAAAGCCACTAAGCCATACGTCAATATTGCCGAGTGGTGACTTGGAAATCACAATGTAATAAACCAAATGCTACCATAAATATGTCAAATGCCACCAAAGGGTAAGTCAATATTGCCGAGTGGTGACTTGGAAATCACAATGTAATAAACCAAATGCTACCATAAATATGTCAAATGCCACCAAAGGGTAAGTTAGAATTCACAATGTGATAAACCAAACGCCACCATAAATATGCCAAATGCTACTAAAAGGTAAATTCGAATTCAAAATGTAATAAACCAAATGCCACCGTAATTATGCTTCAAATTTGAAAATAAGCTATTCATTTTCTGTAATTCTTTAATTTGCTGAAAGTTTGGTGGCATTCTGTCCGAGCCTATAGGGCAAATGTCATCAAGCTTGGTGGCATCAACCGAATCTTTGGTGGCATTCTGTCCGAGCCTGTAGGGCAAATGCAATCAAGCTTGGTGGCATCGGTTGCAGATTTGGTGGCATTCTGTCCGAGCCTATAGGGAAAATGTCAGAAAGCATTGATTGTTTGGTGGCATTCTGTCCGAGCCTATGGGGAGCATGACAGCAATTATCCGTCCACTTGGGTCACAAGCAATTCCGCAACAAAAGCCGAACCGAATTCTAGAACTTGAAAAGCGTCAGTTTTCCAAGGACGTACAGCAGTGCACCGGCAGTATTCACACTCGGAAGACGTCAAATTATCTTCTACAATCTCCGCAAAAAAACCTGGGTGGCTGCTGTGTGCATTTGCTTCTGTTTCTTGGCTGGTCATTGTGAGTCCCATTTGTGAGCCGCTTGCATTCAAACGGACCCGATCAAACAGTCCGGTAGAATCTTAGCGGTGAAACAGGAAAGGAATTATTTAATGCGATACATTCGATGCAGCCTTCTTGCCGATTTGTGACTCAAACAACATTGTCAGTGAGCGCAGCAATGAAGAAATTGGTACTTATGCAAATAGGCAGGAAGGCATGTAAGTAGGTAAGTATGCAAGTGCTTAAGTGGATCGGTTCCTTCGTTCGTTCAATCTCTTCAGCATATGTTGGTTTGCTTGCACCTTGCCAATTGATTGGTGTCTGAATGGTATTGGACAGCCGACCTGCGACACGCCGGTGTTGATTCCTGAGAGGGGATTCTTTTGAAAACTTGCAACGCCAAGATAGAAATCAAGTTACCAAGATCTCGCTCTCCATCTGCTGGTGAGGTTACCTCCTCGACCCCCCTGCATCACCCACCGCGTCCATTTCCCCAGTGCCAAGCAGAATCTATCCTGGGACAAGCTCATGCCGCTAACTTTGAAGCAGCGTCAGCGGAGGCACTGCGCAGTGACTTTTTTGCCATCTCTCCGTGCCCAGACGAAACCACTATCAACGACGTTTTTCCCAAGTCCGTGTGGCACCCAAAGGGCTCGGTGCTCTTCCTACCACCTGACTCGTTAGCTGCTTATTATCGTGGGGAAGCTAGGGCTGATGAAGGGATCAGTGTTGTCACTTTCAGCGCCCAAGAATGGATTCAACGATATATCAGTGTGTCGCAACAATGGTGGCCACAAGTTCAGTTCCAAAGCCCTCACCAAGTCAACCTTGATGGTTTACGGGAGCTTGTTCAGAGGCAACAAGTGCATCACACACCTGCTGCAGGCTCTGGCCCTGCCACTCGTCCTCGAAGCAGAACTTCTGCTGAGCAGCAGTCCCAACCATCATGGTCATCGCTCCTCAAAGCAGAGACACTTCCACGATGCTTTCGTTTGTCATGCTACATGACGTGGAGTCGATCATCACCAAAGGTAATCTGCCGTTCCGGAACACCAAGATCTATTTCCCAACGGCCTTCCTTGACCTTGTGCTTTCTAATGCCAAGAAACTCAAATTCATGGGGTCATGGCAGGACACTGTGTTCTCCCGGAAAGGCCTGGTCGTGAAGAAGTATGACCACGACACTGATCCCTGCAGTTTGCTGTTTATCGAGCAAGGTAAAGCAGAGGTCCCTGCCATTACGCAACAGGTGGAAGGTAGCATTCGTTTTCCTCTCACCCGAAAGCTAGTGGGCACAGGACTTTTGGCCAGTAAAAACGTGGAACTTCTCTCTTGCCGACTCAATCCCACAACTCTGCATATCGAAGTAAGAGTGCCTACTCGTGACCCGACGGTCTCAACAAGCGATACTCCCCTGGAGCAGGATTGCGTTGAAAATTATGTGCCAAGCAATTGGGATTTAATGTCTGTCACTCCGGGTAAGTTGATGTCCATTGGTGCTGCGCAAGGGACTGATACGCCCACGGACATCTTGGCAAGATATGGTGACTACCTTTTCGATGGTCTGAAGTGTGAGGATGCCATCAAGTCGAACCTGGAGAGACTTTTCGCCCCGGATGGAACCTTTGCTGATCCTGAGCAGTTACTTGACGCCTTTGACGTGCCAAGGTGGACGCCCCAAGGGACCAGCAACAATGTCTTTCATCGAGATTGGTATCCGACCATCACTCAAAGGAGCAGGAATATCGTCCATGATTCGTGGTATAGGATTGGTAACTTGAGAGATAATCCATACATGACCAAGCAAGAGCATCGCCCTTGGATCTGGCAACCACGGCGTCCTCAAGCAAGTGGACGCTCATCAGCTGCCTCCAGCAGTGCCTTGTCGAGCATGCCTTGATCTGCCTTAGGGCGGATTCCCGCAGCCGTTTCACCTAGCCTAAATGGCTATCCCGGGGCGGGGTGGGATGCAGGTTTGCTCACAGGAGTATTCCTGCGCGCGCGGCCGGTGCCATGGTTTCGTCTACACTGATTGCGCTTCTGGATGGAAGCACGTTTGTGCTTGCTGAAACTCACTATTGGTAGTGACTCGCTGGTGGTTGCTACTTGTGCTGGCTGGGCACATATCTTGGTGTTGCCGTCGAGAAGTGATGGAACTTTTGAAAGTGACTAGGAGTGAGTTGTACTTGCCGGTGGGAGTTCTATTCCTTGCTCTCCGCTGCTCCCATAAGTGTCGAGTGATATTTGCCTACAGAGGTATTTATCGAGATTCTTGATCTCACTGAGTGGCTATTTGACAAGGTTCGAGGCGTGGCTGTTTGTTGATGTCGCCCTGACGGTCGGGAAGCTGCAAGGGATTCTCTAAGAAGCTCGGACACTTAAGTGCCTCCTCGCTGTCACGGGATGGTGCTCCTGTGTGCCTGACAGGAAGCAGGAGAATACAGGCAGCATGTGTGGTATAGTGCTGCATCTAAGAGCGGTGCCTTGACAAGCCAACTGCGGCTGAAACGCCAAGCCTTGGCCCCGGCCTTCGCTTTTCGTTTCTGTGGCAGGTGGCTTGACGGTGCTGCTTGAAGTTCGTCGTCTCGCCAGTGGTGCCGTCAGCGGGGATGCTGAAGAGCCGCTCGCGGTCAGATGCTGGGCCGAAGATACACAAAGGGTGGGCGGGCACTCATTGCTCTGCCTTGGAGGTTCTTTTTACATCTTCGCATTTACTCTGGTGGCTGAGCTTCGTGGCCTTTTCTGATTGTACGAAGCTGCAACATTGGGCAATTACACACTTGGCTTGCATCGTGGGATGTCTCTTGGCTTGAGTCGCTGCATCCTTCATCGTGAAACTGCTGTGAGACGGACAAGCGATGCCATTAAGACCACCTTTTGAGATGAGTGAGTGCGGAGTGTCAATTGTTTCACCTTGTGTATTTAGTTAGTTTCTCTAGCCTGATGACCTTTACGATGGGGCTGGTTTTTCTTCTTTTGGGGTGGTTATGGTTTGCTGGTTTGCTTGTTTGTGGTTGGTGCTGGTTGGTCTGGTTTGGTTTTTTGTTTTGTGCCCATTCGGTCATCATGCTCTAATTGAAGCTCATGTGAAGTCATGTGCAATCTTTGCAGCTTTCCGGACTAGTAGTGACCTGCATCGTGTGTGCAATAGGCACTTCCTGGAAAAAAAACAGCAGTCCCAACCATCATCCTCGTCTCATAGAACCTTGGGGAGGAGGAGAGATGCACGGCCCTTTCCTCACCAGTAAAGAGGCCACAGAGTCCATATCTATCAGGGCATGCTTCTTTCCAGTTGTCTAGTCCGGCACTCTTTTCTTCTTTCTTCTCGCCTCTCCTGTCCTACCCCTTTTGCTATTCATCTCTTTCTTTGCTACTTCCTCCACTCACGGGCCTCCGGCCTTTGGGTGGTTGATTGCTTTTCTCTCCCGCCCCCCCTCTCTTGCTTCCCTTCTTTCTTTCCTTCCTTTCTCCTTCGCCTTCTCGCCCCCTTCCACCTGCTTCCTCCGTTCAAAGGCCTCCGGCCGGTGAGCGGTTGGTCGCTCTGCTGTCTGCCTCCTTCCCTCTCCGCAGCTTTTCCGCAGCTGTTTACCTAGCCCTTCGGGCTACGGGCGCACATGGCGTTGCGGTGCTGCCTGGCGGACTGACTTACGTCTTCTGGCACTGGATGAGTTTTACACTTTTCTCGCAGCTAGAATGCCTCTGGTTGACAGCGGTATTTGTCAGTAATTACGCTTCGGACATTCTCTGGCCATCAGCACGTCGGCAGTACAGACATTCACATGTCAGCTCACTGCGAGGCCAGGTACCCCTCAGATTTCGTAGTGCCATAATTCTCAGCTGCGCTGATCCAGCAGACCTTGTACCTCACGTCGCTACGACCTTACAACGGTTTGCAAGTGGTTTCAGTGAGGCGATGTATTCTACTTTCAGCTTAAGAAGCATTCAGGAGCTATTCTTCACAACAATGCTCACAACCTGCCATTTGGCCTGGAGGTACTTGGGCCAGTTTTCATGTTGCGTTGGAATAGTGTCGTCACAGTGGGATACTCTTGTCCCTACTAACTACTCATTTTCTGCTTGTCGATGTTTTGCTGAGTTCTGCCAGTACTACTCGTGGAGGCGGTGCTGCTATGGTGGTGCTTTGAGCGGTGGCTCGACAAGCTCTGTGCCCTGAAGGACGACTGGCTTTCGCTCTGCGTTTGCCCTTCGTCCTTCGGGCACGGTGCTTGACGCTGCTGCTCCTTTTCTTTTCTGCTTCCTGCATACTCACGACATTGCTTTTTCACCTACCATGGCGCGTGGTCTTTTGCAGCTTTGACGGGCTTACCACTAGCTGTTTCGGTTGGCTTGCTACTCATTCGAATCGAATGCATTGGCAGGTCATTAAATTCTACAATACTTCTAAGCTCTTTGATACTGCCTGCGTTCTTGCGATGGGTAATGCTAGCGCTCACTGTGCGTATGGTACATTTGGCAGAGGCGACGGAATGATCTACACCTTCGAAGTAAGGTGGCATTTCTTTTCTGCTGTGACTTTTGCTGGTGATTTCATTTGAATGCCTATTCAACTTCACTATCGATCGCTGGTTTCGCACTGACTTCACTCTGAGCCGCCGGTTTTTTGTACAGCTTTTACGTCTCACTGCAGATGTGTTAATGCACCCTCTTAGATTGGGATCTTTGAGTTTCTTGTAGTTTCGACACGTGACCGCTGCCACAGTGCACAAGCGGCGCCCTAGAGGAAAAAAAATCTTTTGAAAACTTGCAGCGTGGTTGAGGTGATATTTTCTCTTGTAATTGAAACTGTCAATATCTTTTGTCGTGTGGTTCAGAAGGCTGGAAATATGCAAGCGGGGAAAAACATGATGTAATTCGCCTGGTCTTGCTTTGTCCGCCAAAGACGAGGGGCCTTTTGCATTCGGTGAGTTCTACGCGGTTGTGGATTCTTTTGTGGTTTGAAGTTTCAAAAGTGGGATGTTTACATGAATTTTCAATGCATTGAAATGGCCTGTCGAAAGTAAATCAGTTCGCCTGATTAAGATGTTGATTGAAGTGAACATATGAAGATGACGGCTAAAACCAAACATCAATGAACTCTTGGACTCTTGGTAAAACTTGTTTCGGGACCATATGGGTTATTCGTATGAGCTGTGGCCAAAACATTGATTAATCCCAAATCAGTCCAAACTTCTCTTGGAACCACACTGTCGGAAATGAACCAACCATTGGAAACAATTTTCATTAGGTTATGGACCATGTTTATTTCTCGGCTGGCCATTTTGTTTCGGCTGACACATTTGACTGTAAAGTTGCTCGAATTTGTTCTCGGATTTGACAAAATTGTTCGACATTCTGCGCAAAATGAAACTAACTTCTCCACATATGAAACTAATTAGTTCACTTTCCGATTGTTTCTGCAGCTTGATTGGTGTGCGCATCAAATGAAAGAAATCATTGATTTGCCATGTGATTTGGATGTCCAAATGGAGATAAAAAACATTGGTTTTTGGAGGAATCATTTCAAGGCATTATTTCAACTAGCCACGCCTCTAAGAAACACACCAACTGTTCGCCATGAAGTCCAGTTTCCCAGCGCTGGAGAAGAAGGTTGGGACTTCCAGTGGCTTTGGACAGGTGCAATCATGTATGGCCATCTATCAACCATGAACTAACCAACCAGGATCGATTCTAAGACCTTCCTTTATTGAATTGTTTTCAATATGCCATTTGCCACTTTTTTGTCACATAGCTTTCAATTCTTGTGGCCTGGATTAAGTTGTCAATAATGCAAGGCAGTATTCTTGAAACATCAGCTTGGATGTGCCAGCTTTGGCAATGTTCTAGTTCAAACGGATCATCTCGGGGATTGGTTGATTGGTCGGTTGGTTGGTTGTTGAATGCCCGCATGACTCATCCCTTAAGTTTCTTGCTGAGAACAGGGCGGTCACTCCACTTCCACCTAGGGACGTTTCTGTAGGCACTGTCGCAGATGTAATCTTTGCCCATGGGCACTCCATGAGCGAATCATTCTTGTGGTGAAACCATTTTCAAACGCATCAACCCAATATTGTCAGTCCTTGGTCCAAATAAAATAGTGTTTCCGGATAAACATCAGCAAACATTAGAAAATGGGTCACTGATTCATCTTTTTACCAGTCGCCTTAAATGATTGGCATCCCAAGCTCCCAAGCTTCCGACTGTGAAAATTAATTCTTTGATGGCATCTCCGAAGCTTATAAAGAAATGTTGCCATTGTTGTTGGAAGATTCTGATTGGACACTGATTGGACATGGATGTTTCATTAGAAGCAACCAACAAGTAGAAATGGTTTGCTAATGTTTCATTTTGGAAAGGTTTTATTTGCTAATGTTGCAACCATTTGTAATTCACATCACTAAGGAGGTCGGGATTCAGCCAACAACGGACCAGATATTCCTCAACACCGTGAACTCAGCTGTTTGCATTGCTTTGTTTACTTTTATCGCTGGGTTTGGCTATCCTGTTTCTCCATGTGTAATACCACTCAGCATGCAGACTTGAAGATTACAAACATTTTTTCGCCCAGTTGCCTTGGTTAGTGTGCACACAACCTGCAAAATATGTGAGGTGAACCAGCACGTACACATACACAGACTTGTCGATAGCACAATTCTGATAGGTGAAACCCAACCATAGGCAGTGACAAACAACCTGGAGCTACCCCACTGCGACCCCGTGAGGTGCCGGAGAGCAAGAAGTGCGCCAGTGGACCAGGGATGGTTGGTAGCGGTGAATGGTTGGTCGTTGATGGAGACTTGTCCGCATGGTGTGGTCGTTCTTGGTTGACGATTCGGCATCTGCGCGGAGATCTTCGGAGCAGGTAGTTTGTTCATCTGTGATAACTCCACCCAGCAGGTTGATGGCGATTTCCGATGCTAAGGCTCAGCCAGGTAGACCCGGAATTTGCAAGGCAGTTGTTGGTAAATGGTTCCTTGATCGGCTGGCTGGTTGCATATCTGACTTGTATAAGTGGCCACAACCATTGTGGCATCAGTCATATCATTTGACTGGTTCTCAGCTGGAATGCCACTATGGCTGACGGACTCGCAGGATTCAGGTCCGAGCCGCAGCTGACCCCTTCGTTGAAGGCAGTGGTATTTTCAAGGCAACTCATCCAGTTGCTGCTGCATGAAGACCAACCAGCAGCTTTGGAACCAACAAGACTGGTTGGTTACATTGTTTCACCAGTCGAAAAGAACAAATTGTTGGTTGGAAGCAAATTGGATCCAGTAGGTGATTGAGTTGACAACTGGTTGTAATCAACAGAAAAGAAGCAATAATCTGAATATACAAACAAGAACTGGTTGGTGATCTGGTGATCCAAAGCAGCAGTAACCAATCCAGGTATGCCCACATCAGCAGCTCCATCGACACCGGAGCTTCAGCGAAGAAGGAGAAGGTGCCGCTGGATCTGCTTCCTGGTGTTGCGGAAGATGTTGGTTGGTTTGGTCTAATGTGGTTGCTTTGATCGAGCAGCAAAGGTTTCTGTTGACCAAACGAGCAGCAAAGGTATCATGTTGTTTTTGGCACGACAGTCGATTCATATTCCTAGTGTTGTGTGTTCTTGTTGATCCAGATGTGTTTAGTTCGGATGATCGTTCTTCTATTTTTTGTGATTGGTTATGTTTTGGCATTACGCAGACGGTTGAGTATTGTTGCTCGCTATAGTTGGAAGTCACTGTTTTGCTGATGTGGCTCGCACCTTGGGACTTCCAAATTAGACCGGTGACCGGTGCCTGTTTTTGGGCGGAATCCTAAAGGGCGCTGCCATGAAGTGGGTACCAAGCACATTGGTGGTTTCCGTTGACACTTTTTGTTGTGGAGAAGCATCATGTACAGATGAATCACCTTTAAGATTTTCCAAACAATTGGAGTTTTAGGCCTTGTAGTTGTTTGAAAACATGGCTGAAAATGATGTAAGTGAAAATCCAATCGATTGTTGGCCATGATTGATCCTTGTTTCTTATTGTTAGATTTGGTTGACATTTGTTGATTGAACCCTCCATGCTCAACCATGATGAACCAGCATTGACCATGTAAAGACCTGTCGATCTGTCATCAACAACCTGCAGCACTAGAACCAATCTAAACACAGTTGGTGGCCTCAGTGAAAGTTGTGAATGTAGAGCCAGTCGGCAGTGAGGATATCCGTTGGAATGTTGATTTCGTTGAATTTCGATTTCCGTATTGAGCTCTGCTTCTTTTTTGGGACATACGAGGCTCCGAAACATCAACATCTCGCCAGGCATCTTGCCAGGTTACAAACCAACAAAGATCAGCAATCCACATCAGCAATGAATAGTTTACCAACAACCTGTTTTTGCCAAGACCATCCATCATGCTTTCTGAACCAGCTTAACCAGTAATTAACCACTATATAGTTATTAACCATGTCATTACTGTCACTTATCACCATAAAGCAGTAGTTCTTAATCAATCCACCTGGTCATTTACAATTATAAATCAATAAATATTACCTTCTAAAGCACGTTACAAACCTGGTTATTGATTCCTTCACCAATATTAACATTACTAACCATTACGAACCCTTACTAACCATTCCTGACCATTGCTGATACCCATGACTGCTTTCAAGCAGCGGTAGCACCACGTGTCTGTCTCAGCTCCACTCTGCCAACGTGACGGCCAAGCGTAAAGACGAGGCAATGACCCCGGGGGGTTGGTCCTGCTGGAGGGTTGTTGTTTCCCGGTTGGTGAATCAGGGGTTAATACAGTGGTAGTGGTCTGGGTTGATGCTGGTCAATATGGGTTAATCATAGTTGCATTCATAGTTGTATTGGTTGAGAGTGGTTAATCCTACTTAATGCTGGTTGATATTGGTCGTAGATAGTGGTGTTTACTAGTGGCTAGTAATGGTGAATGGTTGATAACTAAGGATCCATGTTTGGTGGATGATAACAACCTCGAAGTGGTTGATAAGCCTGGATCAATAAATTCTAGTTGGTAGTGATGGTTGAGAACTTGTATTTAGATTACGTAGTTGCTCATCGCGAGTTACAGGGGTCAGTAGTGGTGGCCATCGAGATCACAGCTTGAGGGCTGGTTCTATGGGCTGTTGGTAAGGTCTCAGTAGTGGGTCGGGAGTTGGGGTATCGAGTTGGTGGATATGCCTATATATCGTCCATGATATGTCTTAAAGGACTACTGTCAGAAGGTACTATAGGGAATTGTCATGAATTGTCCTGACGTATTGTGAGTCTGCATTTGCTGTCATGTAGATAGGTACTGTATGATGTATGTCCTGTCGGCCTGTTTTTTGAGCGCTGATCAATCAAGACCTTTAACAACAAGCCCCCTGGGTAAGGATCATTAGCCACTTTGCATGTTAGTTACGAAATTCTGCCCTAATCCTGATCTCCATTTGGTAGCGCTGGTAGCTGTCGACACACGTCCATCCCATGTGTACGGAGATGAGATCATGACAGAGACATGCTGCAGTCGAGTCGTGGAGTCGTGGAGTCGTGGCAACCGATCCGCGCCACAGATCTTCAAACGCATTCGGCCCATCACCTTGGTCCGGCTCTTGTCGGAGCGAGAGGCCAGGGCAATGGCTTAGAAGCTGGTCGAGCAACGAAACGAGCTGAAGGATGGATAGAAAGTGGTTGATGATGGAATTTATGGCCGGTTAATGAGCAAAGACAATGATGGCCAATGAGGCTTGATGATGATAAACTATGTCTTACTTATGATTGCTGGTAATGGCTCATATGGTGGGTTCTGATAGGGGAAAAGGACCAACCATAAGCCACCGGATGGCCATGACCAAGGGTTGTACCTTTAACGGTTCATGCAATTTATCCAACAGGAGCATGCCACTATGAGTTGCTATTTCCCATGCGCAGCATCGAAACCGGCAACAATTGTTCGTATACCTAGCATACGAACCACCAACAACCACAAATTGTTGGTGAGAACGAAGAATTGTTGGGTTTTCACAGCAATTTGTGGTTGTTGGAGATGTAATTTCAGCGAATTTTCAGCAATTTGTGCATGTGTCAAAATTATGAACCCCCAAGTCATGGCCATTTATTTCATGGAAATCTACTAGAAACCAATGGCTTTTGGGGTACCACTATGGCTTTGCAGCCATTGGTGGTTGTTGGTTGTTGGTAGACCAGCCAAACTCCTGGAAGTCAACCGCCAACAGAGAAGACTTTTGAGCCTCGCCAGGTGTCAGAGTCCGTCTATGCCCTGGGTTCAGCTGCCATGGATTCAGCGGTACAGCTGCGTTGGTGGTCTTGGCTCGATGGTTTTTCTACGGAGTTTCTACGGAGTTTCTGTGAGTTTCTGTGAGTTTCTATGGAGTTTTCCGTGTTGCTATTCTTTTCAGCTGAAGTTTCTATGGAGTTTCTGAATGATTTTAGCCAAAGAGCTCAGCAGTTTCTGATTCTCACAGTGGGCAGCATATGCCCCTTTTTGCACGCAGCCCCTACGGGTCAGCAGTTCTTTTTTCTCGGGGTTGGTGGTTGGATCCTTGGGTTTCTTCGCCAGTTGTGTGCGCAGTTCAGTCGGACATCTCAATCGACGATTACTCCCGGTAACACTGGTCAACCATGGAGCTAATGATGGATGATTGATGATTCATTCATGGTTGAGGGTGAACGCATGATTGCTTCTGAAGTGATGGCGGTGAAAAGTAGCTGATGATTCAAGGATGTTTAATCGTAAATATCAGTCATTATCAACCATGAATTGATCATCAATCAACCATCGGACCGTCAGTTATGTGTATCTATAATTACGAATCACTATCAATCACCACTATGATCACCAACCGGAAACAAAATAATGATCTCTGAAGCAGATGATCCAGCTTGAAACCAATCACTATTCATCACCACTATTCATCCCCACAAACCATTTGTAACCATCAATAACCATCATGAATCTCCACTATGAACCACTCTTCACCCCTATCAATCCCCACTCTTGACCACCAAGTAATCGATTAATCCATCGACCACTACCCCCATCAATCCCCACTCATGATTGGTATCTCTTAACCACCATTAATCCCCACTATTAACCACTATTGAATATCAATCCCCACCAGTAACCATCCTTATCCCTCCTGTGTTGACCAACCAGCGACCGACAAAGCTCCCCGCCAGGCCCCGGCACCGACGCGCGGGGCGACGCCGCCAGTTCGGTGATCGCCTCCAAGGCATGGCGTGGGCGATGTGGGCGATGGTGAGAATGGCTGGTGAAGTGGTGAGATGATGGTGACATGATGGTGAAATGATGGCTGAATGATGGTGACATGCTGGTAAGATCTGGTTGAAATGTTGGTTGGATGATGCTATTTTTTGAGGCTTGAGTGATGGTCAAACGAGGGTCGAATGTTGAATGAGGGCTGAATATGCTGAATGATGCTATTTTTGTGGTTATACACTCTCTGTTGATTACGTGACCAACCGACCAGGGGTAGATCTCTTCAGGGCGACAGTTTTGTTTTTCATGCAATGTGCCTTAAAAGGAGAACCAAGACCAAGGGCGGCCGTATGACCAAGCACATTTAGCCATCAATTCGGGAAGTGAGCCAGGTCGAACATGTGTGAACATGGCCGAATGAATTTTTGGTCCCTTTGACTCAGGAAAAGGCAACTGCAGTCAGATCAACCTACTCTCGTATTCATGATGCGGCAAGCTGCAGATGGGAGATGGTGAAAAATGGAAGGTTTGTATTTGGATCCCTCTTTTTGTCAGAGCTGAGGCTCTGGCCACAGTCAATCAGCCAACATTGTCAGCTTGTTCTCGCAGGCATTTATCCTTTCTGAACAGATTTCATATGTTGACTTGTTTCTATGTGTCAATGGATACACTGGGTATCTCCGTCACATGGCAACTAGCTGCAGGTTTCATGTTGGTATCACGGAAGTCGCCAGGCATGGATGGTCAATAGCCATTCTCAAGCACAATAGTAACTATCATCAAACATCATTGACTTCATGATTAAGTCCAACATCATCCATGATTAACCCCATCATTAACTTCATCATTGACTCCATCATTATCTCCATGGTTGGGACTTAGATGTTACACCCCAAGGTGTTTAACTCACCCAAAGATTCAGAATGTGCCGCTCCAGGGACCGGTACCAGTGCCACCCAGCGTGGCGTCGGTCACATCGGTGGCCGGGTGAGGGGTGCCCAGTGGGGCCCAAACCAACATGGTTGCGTGGAAAAGCCACCGGCGATGGCTGGTTTGGCCATTGAACTCATAACTTTGATGGCCTGAAATAGGTGATACAGTGAGATTATTTGTGGGGCTCTGTGTCCTGCGAATGTTGGTATTGTCAGAGGAAGTCTCCGATGTTGAATGGAACAAATGTCAAAATCCCGTATGCCAGCCCAACAGATTAGTAAGTCCACATGTTAAACGGCCTTTCCAAGTATGGGCCCCTCTATGTGTCAAAACAAATGGATTTTGCATTTCACTTAATTGATTGTTGGCTGGTTGGTTGGTGGAGTACAAGGATGAAGTGGCAATATGAGACACCAACCAACCTGTTGCACTGGCACAACATTGTTTGGTTCGCGGATAAATGTAAATATATAATATACATACATATGCATAGACACCAGTAAAAAATCACAGCTTTGAAGTCCATTTATTTGGTGTAGGAAATCCCTGCAGTTCCATTTGTGACCCAAATGTTGGGTGAGGGGCCAATGAAATTTCCCGTGCTGGTCTGGCTCACGAGCCCGGGGGTTGGCAGGTGACACTGTCCATGTGGTTGGCAAAGCACACAAGTCAGGCAGTTTCATGGTGGTAAACAGCAGCCAACGAAAGAGATACCTGACAAGCAATCAACAGTATTGGATATGATGGTCAGAGACTATGATAGAAGATGATATGTGTATATGTATATACAGATATACGCAGGTGCATACATCTATGATGAATCAGCGCCAATTTCAAGCCTCTCAATGAAACCAGTTTCTTGCGTTGTCATCTTCGTTGAGATTCGAGCAGCGCTTGCCAGCTGTGGATAGCAGGGCCAGGGAGATCATGAACAGGGTGAGGGGCTGGTTGTAAGACATGGCAACTGCAAGGAACCAACCACTGCAAGGAGGTATCTTCGAAAGCTGCGACACTTAGGATAGGTCATTCCGAAGATGACATCGAAGGCAAAAGAAATATGATCAGTGGCCTGCAGTGCGTCTCTGACCATCATATGATATACATAGATCCAATATATGTATATATATGTATATATATATATATATATAACCATATCCATATGATGACCATTGCCAGAGGATCTTCAGAAGAGCAATCGTGAATCATCACTGGGGGTCGATCAGCACCGACAAGAGAGACTGGCCCACACGCTCCAAAGCTCATGCCTCGCTGTGTCGATCTCTAACGAGATCGTGGGGGCCATGCTGGTGCCGCGCTGTGGGGTGTTCGAGCTGGAATTTGAACGGTCTATGTTGAGGCATGTTTCTTGGTCTAGTCCAGTGCGAGGATGCTGAGCCTTTGGATAGCTGTGGGGCAAAATGATTGGTGTTTTGCGCACTATGTGGGTCATTCTTTGGGTTGGAAAGTCATCATGCGTGGTGGTCAATCATTTTGATCCCCCATGGGAACACATGGATTCCAACGACAGGGGTACTACCCAAGTGTTAGGGCTTAGATGCAAGGACGAAGTTGGAGATAATTCTTTTTTGATCTGAAGAAATCTGAAGTAACCGGTAGCAAGAAATGAAGTGAGAGGATCTTTTAAGTTGAATCACGATGCTCAACGACAGTGGTCATGGCTCCAATTTAAGCGAATTTTTCCACCGTGGGTTGTTAGGAGTGGGCTGATTGTGTGAGCCACTAGCATTGCTGGTTGAGGATTTTCTGCAATCAGAAACTTCCACAAAAGTTACGCTGGTGGTTTGGTCTCAAGAGCCCTATTATGTCAACGAACACCTATGAATTGAATACAACTACATGTACGATTACAATTAATATTAACCCCTCATCAATCAATCAGGGTTTATTAATTTGGCATTAGTTGTTGATGGGACACATTTACATTCTTTGCTAGTCAGCTGGTTGATGGTTCAATTTCGACAAGCGGCTGTGGGTCAAGGATACCGCTGGCTGTTCATATCCCGTAAATGGCCAAGCCAAACTAGTCGATCTGTTGGGATGTGAACTAGTACCCATTTTTTGGGATCACAAATATTGATCCATAAGAAGTATACATATGGTTGGTATATCCATCCCTTATTCTTGTTTGTCATCATACCCTGCTATCAATCTGAACCAGCTAATCATGCATCAGCGACGAATCATTGGTTCTTGATATTCACAGTCATTAGCCATTTGATATCAACTATCAAGCATTATGATCCTGTTACTATACAGTATCATCAACCATGAATCCACAATATCCAGGGCAGAATAAGTGGATGCCATCTACAGGTATATCTATATACTCATCATTATAGGTGATACATCATTAACCATTGTTATTATACCTTTTCGTTATGCTCCTTACCCCGTTGTGATCACTCATCATTAACCATTGGTTCTTGACCATTGGTTTGTTACAACTGATAGCCATGTAAACTTATATGATCATGATTTCACCATTATGAACCATTCGATACCGACTATGAAACATCATAAACCATTGTTGTTGTATCATCATGAGTTATGAACAATTGGTTGGAGTATATCCCTTGTGATCATAATGGTTGAAAAGCTCAGGCTTATTACGCATATGAACCACTCAAGTTATGAACCATTGGTTGGTTATGTGATCATTATCAACCACCCATATGAATAGTTGAACTCCATTTGTGGATGCAAAGCTCAGGCTCTCTCCAAGCATGTGCACCGCTCGGACTACCGCGATGGCATGGCGCTCACCCGCTACCCAGTGAGTGCTCCACGCCCATGGACTCAGGAGTTGCATGGGTGGTTGATGGTAGATCCCCATGGTTATGGTTTATCAATGGTAGGTTATAATCAATGCTTAGTTATGGTTGATTATTGGGGATGAATTGTGGGATTATAGCTAGTGACAGTGGTTGATGATTGTGAATAGTAGATCCAGCTATGCAAAGTTGCTCTGGAACCACCAGCATTTGAGAGCGGACAACCCAGTCGTCATCCTTTCATTTCACATTCTTTGGTGCCAAATTCGGGTATATTTGGGTCATTTCTTACCCGCAACGAATGCATTTGTTTCTTTGCCAACAATGATCACATAGATCTAGATACAGTATGGATCGCCAGATCATCACAAGCACACGAAGCAGTCCCCATCCACCGACCATTCATCATCGAGTTGCCAAATCGTTTTTTGATCTTCTGACCTCCGTAGCTTCTCCAAGTTGCTCCCATCCCATGATCCCGTCACCACCATCATCCTCCCATGATCATCACCATCACCATGCCACCATCCCACCACCATGCCACCATCCCACCACCATCCCACCACCATCACCTTCCCATCATCACCATCCCACCATCCCCCAGGAGCTCCCGCAGCTTCGGGCTTCGCCTCAGCTCACCACGGAGCTCACAGAGTCCGAGCTGAGCCCCACGACGCGCTCGCGGCGCTCGCGCTGCGGCCAGGCGCTGCCCGAGTGGCTGCAGGTGTCGCGGTCCCCGCAGCGCTGCCGATGCGAGAAGCGAGGCCCAGGGGTTGGATGGCGGGGCTTGGAGGGGTGGAAGGGTGGTGGGGTGCAGGGGTGGATACAGTTGGGGCGGAGGTGGGTTGATGGCTGGATAGTTGTGGTGATCAGTTGTTTAGGCCGACTTCACAATGGACATGACCCATGTTGGGTTCAACCAAACCAGTTCCCGTCCCATTTTGCACCATTTTCACGGCTGACCGTGCGGCCTCAGATGCGTGTGAACGGTGGCTGAAGCGCGTGAACAGATTCGTGGAGAGGCAGTCTGAGGACAGTGGACAGCAGTCACCAATGTTGGGTTGATGATGGGCCATGATGGGTGGGAGATGTGTTATAACTAGACTATACAATTCTGAACGAACAACACGGGCACATGACCAAAAGGCTTGGGCTTTGTGCGGTATTCTTGCTTTTTCTTTGTTGAAGATTCATGGCTTATTTGTCAGCTGATCATTGCGGAAGCCCCACGATGTGATAAGATAAATCGGTTTCGTACACCGTGCAATTGGGGTGTGATTTTGGGGTGACTAGCAGGATCCACAACCACCTCTATGACCAAGTTTTCAGATCAGAAATTGCTCGGGGCTTTGCCACCATTTCCCCGTGCTTTGAAGTGTGGAAATGTGTTTTTCGCCACCTGGAACACGCATGACCAGCATCAGCTGGAATGGGAATGACTATAGGTATGTCAGCAGTGGTGGCCTTACATCAATATCTACTGGTGTTTCATTGCTGCAGACCTACACCTATCAATCAACTCTTGTTTGTTGAGAGCTGTACATTTTGGCCGTTGATCAGCCGTTAGTTGATATTATCAACCATCGGTGGTATATCAGTGGTATAGTTAAGTTCATTACAAACCAATGATCAACGTTTTCGAACTATCAACTATTTGTACATTGCTCATTACCCATCATCGCCCACTATCAAACCATCTGCATCATCGAGCCATCATGGACCATAACCATTAGCCATTATTCATTATTCTTAACCATCATCAACCATCATTTACCATTATCAATCAACATCCATCAAAACCCATCATCAACCATCATCAACCACCATTGACCATCATCATCAGCCATTATCAGTCATTCTAAACTGATTCTAAACCATCATGAACCATTAATTATCAATCATCATCAACCACCATCATCAACCACCATCATCAGCCACTGGTCATAGGTGGTTCAGCGCCTCTGGCTCGGTCAGGACCTAGCGGAGCGCCGTCCCCTGGCCGCGGTGAGCACCTTGATGCTGCCGGGCGCCCAATGCCGCGCCGCCACCGCGGCGCCGCGGATGCGGTCCCCGCGCGAAGCGGAGCCGGCGAAGGCCACGTTCAA
>VSDK01015166.1:37428-62159 GCA_009767595.1 Symbiodinium kawagutii
TGCGGTCCCCGCGCGAAGCGGAGCCGGTGAAGGCCACGTTCAAAGGCTCGGATCCGCTGAGAGCGGCCTGGGTGCGTCACTTGGATCTGTGGAGATCCGTGGAGTTGAGCGGATCTGTGGGATGGTGGCTGGCTGGTGGTGGTGGTGGTGGTGGTGGGTTGGTTGGGTTGGGAAAAGGGCGCGCCTACAGCGGCAGATTAAGGGCGTTGAAAGGTGAAATCTTCGTTTCTGCAGCGGCATTTTACTCCGCTGTAGGTTGGGGGATGATGATTCCTGAGGTTCTGAATTGAATTGGAATGTCAAACACAATTCATAAAGGTAACAGTCAACCGCTTCTCTGGGGGATGTCAGGATATTCTTGGACCACCGACCCTCCAGCTCGTTCCACAACTGGAATGACAAATTTAGTCATCCAGTGAGCCTCCACCTATCCTATTCCGTGCTTCCTCACATGAAAAGGCCATGCACGAGACTCTTACTTTAGAGGGTGGCTTGATGACTCGCAATTCAATGATCTCATAGTTCCACCAGGATTCCCATTTGCTCTTAACAAGCAACAAGTCATCCAGTCACGATTCCTATGACTGGAAACAAAGAACTCAAAGGAAGGTGACGGACGCTATCTTCCCGTGTTGCAACAGTCTGAGGTTGGGACTTCATTCATCACATGCCCGAGCACATCAGCCATCTCTTGGGCGAGGACGGCGCCAACGATGCGCAAATCAGCAGCGAGAAGCGGCCCCAGACCACCAGCAGTCGACAGTTGCTGTGACAGCCCCAGAGGACCTGGAGAACTCGTAGGATGTTTGTGATTATTCCTATTGAGACTATTATCAGTGTGAGTATTGAGCATTTTTTGGCCATTGACATGATCCACTTGTTGCTGTTGTGGTTGTTCATTACTATGAGTCCGAAGTGATATGTGTCAATGCTGACTGCTGCACTTGTATGGCTGCTTATGAATCGTTTATGAACCATCTCGAACAGATCATAGTCGGTGATCGGCTCCCTGCACCAGTATCCTAATTTTGGGATTCTGGTTTGAGTGGCTGTTTTTGAGAATGATGCAGCCTGACAACTCTTGGTTTTGTGGAATTTGATGATCATCAACCAGCAGAAGTGCATGATCTGAGTAAGAGGGGGAAACCTCTACTCAACGCCTCAGATGGGGGAAGTATTACAGCCGGTGTCTAGGACATGAAAATTGTTGACATTCTGGTAACCGCACCAAGTTACCATAACCAAGCCTTATTGCACCATTATCAACAATTGGAAACAAGAAGCAGCTGACATCCCATCTGCTAAATATATCAGATGGTGTATCTGCTAAATATATGGTACAATATAAATACAATCTGCTAAATATAAGAAATCTGCTAAATATCAATGTATCTGGAAATTGGTGGCTTCCGCTAGTACAATAAACAATCGTGAGAAATCATCGACTTCCAGAAACAAAGCGGCCACTGGGGCAGCCCAAGCGCGAGCCTGTGGGCATGGCACCCGACCTGCCCCCAGAGAAGACCGCCGGGTCGTCGGACTCGATGGCAGTACCTTCAACAGTTGGTTGTTTGTTGGGTGGATTTCCAACTCCCAGATTAGTTGACCAGAGTGTAACCAGTAGTGGGATGACACCTCTATGTTTGTTGGGTTAATTGGTTTGGATGGCACTAATAATCCTGGGATTACCAGTTTGTTGGGTTAATTGGTTTGGATACCTGGAATTGACATCGGCAGATTTCAGGCTCGTTTTCTCAATCCATCGCAGCCATGTTCTGGAATGTTTCGGTTAAGAAAGGACTCTTGGAGCAAAGGTGAGGAAGAGAGGGCGAAGTGTATCGAGATCATCGAAGATACATAAGAGTCATGATACACCCACCCCAGCGAAATTGCATTGCGATCAAATATGCCGGGGGTTTGTTATCAAACTATGGATAAAATCCATAAGCGGTGTGGACCCACCAGATATTAGCTCGTTAGATCCAATCAAGTAGTGCGATTGTGCATCTCCGGAGGGCGGGTGATGATATTCCTGCGCCAAGTTAGTAGTTATTGTTGGTTAGTATGAATCAGTACCATAAATTGACCAATCATTTCTCACCAAGCAATAGCCATGATTACTTTTGACAATTGACCATAGATAGATGATGATTTACGCTCGAATATATATAGATGGTTTACAGTTTCCTTGATCTACCACCAATTTGATGGACCTGAATGGTTGGGAATGGCCAGCTGAGCCAAGCCGAGTTCGGACCCGGTCCTTTCACCACAGCGCCGTTGCGCCGGTGGGAAAATGTGAGAGCTGTAATTGGGGCTGGAAACCGATGATCGCGAATCATGGTTGAGAACTGCGAGTAGTTCATCAATAAGCGGAGGAATTGTTGTGGAGGTTTTGCTTGGTAAGCGGAAGATTTGTCATAGACGTTTCCCTTGTTGATATTCACGCTGAGAAGACAAGCAAATCGTAACGTATCGTGTTGTTGGAGATCAGTTGAATGTGGCAGATGGGATTGTGGAAGCACAGATGTTGGGGAATCGTGCAAAAAACCTGTCATTGAACACAGAGCCACGCTGAAACGTCAGGCATGATTGATCACCCATTGATGTGGTAATTGATGTGGCACCATCAATAGATGATGGCTATCCATGGTTAAATGCTCAGATTCTGCAATTGAGGCATGAACCCAGCAGGGCAGTGGTTGGTTGGCTCGAAATGTGATAGGAATCCACCAAGCGACTTCTTCTATCTTTATCAAACCCTTCATACATACATCAATATGGTGTTTCCTCAAAATAGGGGACCCCAAAAATTATTGCTTTATTACTATAACTGGTCAATATTAGATGATTTGGGTTTTCCCCTATTTTGAGAAACTATATTATGGAAGTTATCATCAAACATGCGTGTCTTTTCTTGTTGCGAAAACACCGGACCACGTCCGGAATGAAACACCGCATCAGCTTTTTGAATAGTCACAGCTTTTGTCAGCGCAGCTGAGGTCCGTAGTGAGCATCGTGGAGACGGATGCCACTGTGTCTGAGGAAGCTGACGTCTGCTCCGCGGTTACACCAACAATGGATCGACTTTTTGTGTTGCCCAATGCCTCTTTGGGGTGCTGGGTAATCCCTGAATCTATAGTCACTGTAGTTTTAACAACTTTAGAGTATATTGTGAGATTACAGTTTTGTCGCCTCAATCATTGATACAAGACTTCATGTGGAAATGGAATCTTATTTGGAATCTGCGGAATTGAATCACCATCAACTTACCACAATCAATTGGGCAACAATTGATTAATGTTGGTTGATGTTGGCCAGTGCTGGTCCGAAGAGGGGTCATGATTGGAAATGCTGGTTCATTGCCTACTGCTTACTGTTAAAATTACGCAATGGCTAATTGGCGTTGAATTAGTTGCTAATAAGTGGCTACTTAGCGCTAGCTAGTGATTCATGAGCGCAGCTCATTCATGCTTAACTGGTTCATCTACAATTCATTATCAAGAACCCAGGTAAGCAAGGGTGAACTATGGTTCACTAATAACTAATGAACTATTCAACTATTATTGAACTAAGTAAGTGGGCCAGTTTAACCACAAGTTTAATGGGCTACCATGGTTCACCATTGAACTACCGTTCATTCACCATCAAACTGGACCACCAAAAGGGTTCACTGAAACGATGAACTGCTGGTGAGTTGACCAGGAGCGGGACCTGGTTCTGCTGGACGTGAGGGAAGTGGACGAGCCGGGAAACCCAGAGCTGGGGCAGGTGAATCTTTGGTGAAGGAGTGGTTAATTGGTTAGTTCAGTGCCAGTCAAATGGTGTTCAGTGATGGTTTCTGGCTGGTTGCTTGAAAAGTGGTCAAGGAAAGGTCAGTTGATTGGTCCAGTGATGGTTGGCCAATGTCTTGGTTACTAAGTGGAAGTTGTGTGGTTAATATCCGACTTTTGTTCGTGGTGGGGCATCAGAGGTCGTGAGCTGGCAGCTGGCTTAGCAGTGGTCAACAGGTGGGTGAAGACTGGTTACTGAGTTGGTAAAAAGTGGATCATGGGAAAAAAGGCTTATTGACTTATTGATGATTGATGGTTAGCACTGATTTGTACCGGTTGATCACTTAGTCAGCGTGCACCAAAAGATCGGAAGGCAGAAGAACTTGCAGCTGCCAAGCTACCCCAGTTCTCAGTTCCCACGCTTCACACTGACTCTTCATAAAAGACTCGTCCTGAGCCTAGAGTGGCAATGCAAAAAATAGTGGTCACCCACCAAGCAACACCTCAACGCTGGTGGGAGTACTGGAAGGTCCCATGGGTCCTGCCAAGCTGAGAAGGTTTGAGCAATGCCATTTGCCCTTGGCCATTTCCTTTCCTGCGCCCAAGATCAACCGGGACCGGAAGATGGGTCGGCTGGATGATGAGGTTTGTGGATTGATTGGGGATTCGGCAAGATTTCTGAACACAGCCCATTTCCGTAGTCTTGGTGTACCGATCATAGTGGGGGCCCCACAAAATGAATAAGTCACACTCCACAACACCAGTTGGCTTTTGTTCGACTCAAAAAATGATCGCACAACGAGCACTGCTATGGGCATCGAATGTAAATCATACGATTGTGGGTCATTGTAAATCGCACCATGCAAGGTGAACCCCTTACGAGCGTAACAGGACCCTTCAATCATCCTGCAAAGTGAGTGCGTCCAGCACTCGGTTCCACGGCAGGGGCCAGCACGAAATGTTCATAGGGTCGTCGTCATCATCATCATCATCATCATCATCATCATCATCATCAACAACAACAACAATAGCAACATCAACATCATCATCAGTTCGGGATTTCGCTGTGACTGACAGGACCAGTTCATTCCGGAGCTGATGAGATGCAAAAGAGAGCCCTCCAAGTTACTGGTGCGGAGCAAGCAGCTGGCTGTGGATGGTTGGGCAATCGGGATCAACCTTGACCAGGGTTATGGTGTTGCTGGCAAAAGATCGGGTACATAGGGATACAACCACTGTAGTCATGCTCCTATGGCTCGATATTAGCATACGCGTTCTGGCAAAGATTGTTGGGTCATTGTCATAGTTATGCTCCTGCGAAATTCTGACCCGGGAATGTAATTGTGACCAGCAATTTGGCGGTGTAGGAGCCATTTTGTTGCAGTAGCATACAGACAAGTGGCTCACTCTTGCCAATATCCTGCTTACCTTTTCAGTATTCCGACGCAAATTTGGTGTGAGATGTTTTTGCCTGACAATTGGTTGACGTCCAAAGGACGTCATCCAAATCATTGCTGCTGCTGCTGCTGCTGGTGGTGGTGGTGTTGTTGTTGTTGTCGTTGTTGTTGTTGTTGTTGTTGTTGCTGCTGGTGTTGTTGTTGTTGTTGTTGCTGCTGGTGTTGGTGTTGTTGTTGTTGTTGTTGTTGTTGTTGTTGTTGTTGTTGTGATCGTCTTCCTCATTTTAATTCATTTTTCTGCTTGTTGGGACTGGTTGATGCGGGTGAAAGGTCCCAAGCTTCTGGTATCCTTAGTTCAGGATGGCAAAATCCAAAGGCAGTCGTTTCCTTTCGGTTCTTTCGCATGGCAACCACCAAGTCAGCAGGTGGTCTACGGTGCCAATGAACAAGCCACCATTGGCGTGGCACGCTTGTTGGTTGAGAAGGCACGGCATCGCTAGGTGTTGCGTGTGACAAAAGTTGGTGGTTACGACAAAAGTTGGTGGACAACTTGTCTCCTGCCAAGTTGGGTTGCCATCTTGGAACGAAGTGAACCGACACGAAGCGAACCCTCGAAGCTTCCTTGCTGAACTGTTTCATTGAACGGTTCTCGTGAAGGAGATCTCATTGTGAACAGAAACCTGGAACTCTGGGTTCATGATGGTTCATCCTACAAATCCGAAGAATTAACAGAGAAAGGCATGATTTTGATACACATCCCAGCATGAACCAATGGCGGTGGATTGGTCGCCACCAGGGCTGGGAGAATGTGCACGCCCTGACGGGTGGTTTCTGGGAACTCAACTTGGGGGGTCAGGTGGCTGGGGCTCGACAGTCACCAGTTTTTGGGTTGGTGGTTTGTGGTGGTTTGTGGTGGTTTGTGGTGGTTTGTGGTGGTTTGTGGTGGTTTGTGGTGGTTTGTGGGTGGTTTCTGGTGGTTTGTGGTGGTTTATTTTCAAGCATACCTGGAGATCCAAGTGACTAACAGGACCAGGCTGTGGATGAGCGCTCACACCTTGATATTTGACGTTATATTTGGATATTGTCACCATTGCTGAATGATGATGTTCATCATGAAGCTGAGACAGGCCAATGATGACCCAACCAACCACAAACCACTTCTGCACCTTGGGTTGTCTCACTGTCCAACATACCTACCCTGGGCACGGATCAGCTGCTGTGGAATTTGGCCGAATGATATGAAGCATCGGCCAGCGAGATATGGGGAATGTGAATCGTTCCATAGTGGGTAGCTCTGAACCACTCTTTTTCAAAAAATATTGCAATTCTTGGCTGTGCAGTATGTGGACACCCTCAGAAAACAGCAGTCAGCTGCTCGCCGGCTGCAGCATTGGTCGAGTTGTCAGTTGCAAACTCGGATCTCTAAAAACGTTTCGGCAGGGTCACAAGTGTTGACTGAGTAAGATGGATCAAAACCCCCCGTTTCACCATTAACCTGTATTGTCCATTATCAAAACCTTCAATTCTCGTAAATTGTCAGTCATTCGAAGCCAATCAGTATGATCATTGTCTATCATAAGTCATCAGAAATAGACTAATTTCAATCCAATCGGATGATTTATGATTGATTAATCTAATCATTTTCAAAAAATCATCCAATCTGTTGATTATCATCACATCCATAAGTCATCTAGATGATGACATGAGATCAATTATCATAAGATGACCTATTGTATATGATGGTGGAATGCCTCATTTGATCTAAGTTACTAGTGGTATTTCATGGTCGGTACTAATGGTTTTGCCTCTTATATGATCATTGATCATTATGACTATTGATTATTATTATTTCATCATATACTATTGATTCTGACTAGTGATTCTAGTAAAATGACCCAATGATTGGTATGACTATTGATTTAGAACTATTGATGACCTCTCTATTGATTAGTATATGATGTGACTATGATTATCTAGTTCTAATCATCCAACTATGGTATATGATGCCTTTGATGCCACTCGTTGGATGATAAGTCACCATCATAAGATGACGATGCCAGCACCGACGATGACCTCGCCCCGAGGCTTCGAGGAGATGCTCCAGAGCTACCCGGAGATCATCGAGGGTCGTGGGCCCGGTGGGCCGTGGTGGGCCCTGGGAGTTCCCGGGCAGTTCCCAGGGGTGGATCAGCCATGGGTGAGAACTCGTGGTGACCTACCTTGTGAATGGGTGATAAGGAGCTGGTTCATATGAGATATTTAGTGGTTAATGATGGCTGATTTTTTTCGGATGATGGTTGATCACAGGGGATGATGAGCAACAAGAATAGGGGATATAGCCACACTTTCTGATCATCTAGGCATGTTGCAAAGCGTTGGTAGCTACTCATCAGCTACCATCAGTGATGTTGGTGTATCGCTGATGGATATACCAACAGGCAGTCATCCAAGCCACTTGTAGATGATATTCTTGGCGCATCCAATGACCAGTGCTGATGGTAAGGTTACATCCAAGCATATTCTTGGTGTATCCAACGACCAATGTTGGTTTTGGATTCATCACCGTGACATATCGACGATCTTTGGCCGCTTGGAAATGACTCGTAACCAACTAGACCCACTACACCGGAGCTGCGCATCCCGATAGTTGGAACACAAATCACCTAAGTCTGTGGCCATCATTCAGCCATGTAACAGGGATGGGTGCTGCAACCACCCGCTATGCTAGGGGGTTACAAGGATGGATTGGACCCAGCTGCTGATTGCTTCCATCAGTGTCTTTGGGCGGTTGCTGAGGCACGGCACCCGAGCCCCGACCCCCGACCACCAGCACGGTGCGCTCTGGGCGCGGTTCCTCAGCACAGGGCATGGTGGTCTAAAAGAAATTATACTGCAGTCAAAAGCTTTACTTATTGTACTTTGGTTTGCTTAGATCATTCTGCTCACAACTTGTATTTCTTCGGTGCCTTTCATGGATTTTCATGGCCGCAGATTGCTTTTGAGGTTCAGCACGGGTCAGTCTCAAATCAACCGTTCCATGACAAGCTTGCAACTCTATGCATCATTGCCCAGTGGACGGTGCGAAAAGATCTCAGTCTCCCGGTTTGGCACTGCAGGGGACTTGAAAAAGGCAGTGGAGGAGACTCTGGGTCGACTTTTCCTAAGGCTTGCGGCACCTTGTGGACGGCTGTTAGACAATCCGTTGGAATCTCTGGAAAGTGCTGGGTTGCAAAATGGAGACACCCTGGACGTCGTTCAGGAGGAGCCAAAGATAGCTGCAACGTGTGGAGCCTTTGCGCTTTGGCATGAATCACCATCTCACCGAGTTGTCACCTTCGGCGATGCAAGCGCTGGTGGCGACAGCTCCGCTGTCCAGGATCAGTTGCGCCATGTGCAGCAGATCAATGCCACAGACTCTGCTTTCGCTGCAATCTTGGCTGACGGCGGTGTTGTCACATGGGGCAGTGAACTGAATGGTGGCAACAGCTCTGGTGTCCAGAATGGGTTGCAGAATGTTGAGCAGATTCATGCCACTATGGCCGCTTTTGCTGCCATTCGGGCTGATGGAAGTGTTGTGACATGGGGCAATAGTTTGTTTGGTGGCGCCAGCTCTGAAGTGCGGGATCATCTGACGAATGTTCGGCGGGTTCATGCTACAATCGGTGCTTTTGCTGCGATACTAGCCAACCGAAGGGTCGTCACATGGGGCTATGAAGTTCTTGGTGGTGACAGCTCCGAGGTCCAAAACAATTTGAGAAATGTTGAGCAGATCCAAGTCACAGCAGGTGCTTTTGCTGCAATTCTGGATGACACTTTGGTCACCCATAATGTTGTGACGTGGGGTCAACAAGATTGGGGTGGCGACAGCTCTGAAGTCCAACATCGCTTGAGGAATGTTTCCAAGATTCATTCCACGGAGAGCGCTTTTGCTGCCATCTTGACTGATGGAAGCGTTGTTACATGGGGCAATGCGCAGCGGGGTGGTGACAGCTCTGCTGTCCAGGATGAGTTGTTGCATGTTCGGCGCATCTTTGCCACAGACTTTGCTTTTGCTGCCATCCGGGCTGATGAAACTGTTGTTACATGGGGCAGTGCGTTGGAGGGCGGTGACAGCTCTGCTGTCCAGGACCAGTTGAGGAAGGTTACGCAGATTCATGCCACGCGGTCTGCTTTTGCTGCTATCCGGGCTGACGGCAGTGTTGTGACATGGGGACGTGCGTTCGAGGGGGGTCACCCCCTCAGAGTCAGAAATCAGTTGAAGAATGTCCAACAGATTCATGCCACAGACACGGCTTTTGCTGCAATCTTGGCTGATAGAAGTGTTGTGACGTGGGGCGACCGATACGGCGGTGGTGACAGTTCCGCAGTCCAGGACCAGCTTACGAATGTCCAGAAGATTCATGCGGCCGGCTCCGTGAGGTTCTGCGCCACTCGTGACAGCTTGAGTGACATGCCGGGTGTGATTCGAAATTTCCGAAGAGAAGGGTTTCTTGCAATGGCCAATGGAAAGGTGGTTAGATGGGGAGATCGGGATCAAAGTCACCCGCCGTGCGTTTCCCAGTATCTGCACATTTTCTAAAATGCGTGCTAAGAAGAGAAGGGAAAACCTTGGGGCGCGCCTCTGTGGTGAAGTGAATCGTGTGTAAAAGCATCATGTTGGTGGACCCCTAAGCTTCTTCAATCAGCAAGAGTTGGAATCATGCGAAGTCATAACATGTTTTGTTCATTCAATATGGAACGTTTGCCGCATTGCTTCACGTGGCAGCCTTGAGTTGCTGGTTGATCAATGGGATGGGCATCTTCGCCTAGGGAAATTGGCTGACCAGGTTCTTGTGCCACCCAGTGGCTGATGCTTTGGGAATCAGCCTCCACATGCGATGGTAACGCGGCTCCCAGTGTAGAGCGGGGGAATGGATGCTGATTCCAATTGGCTGCACTCGTCCAGATTGGTTTACGCCAAAATGGGTTTCAAAAATACCCCTTGACCCATCAAAAGGACCACGGTGATACAGGATCTTGAGAACCCATTGAGAATGATTGTTTGTGTCGACGGGTCAACATTTCTTGATCCTGAGGTGGAGGATTTGAATCGGTGTTTAGTGGTTTTGGGTTTTGACCGACCGGGATACATGTTATTTTACTGGTTGCTATTCTGACAATTCGGCAATCAGGTGCTCTCTGCTCACAATTTTTTGATGATTGCGTTCGCAGTTGGTATAGAGCCCCATTTTGTTGCGTTGTTGCTCAGCAATGATTAGGGGAGTAAATTTCCCAGTGCTAGTTGCTCCTGATTTCTCAAAATCAATCATGAGCTGACCAGCAATTCATTATAAATAACCGCCACTGAACCATTTGTTTGTTGCTGAAGGAAACCGCTGTAGCAGCCTTGGCTCATTCCCTGACTGTGCTGGTTTCCGCCTCGCCTTGTCAGGGCGCGCCGGTGAGGATGAGCCGGTGGTATTCAGCCAAGTAGGTGAGCTGGTGGTCCAGGATGGTTGTGGTCAATGGTTGGTCAATGATGGTGAAACTGCTGCTGAACCAATGGTTTAAATGCTGGTTAACTAACGATTACTGCCTAGTTGATGGTCAGCAATGTTCGATGATGGTCAGATCATCGTTGATCGTTCGAACTGATGGTTTTTCGGTGGTTCATCAACAGTGAGTGGATAACGGTGATGAATAAACGGTAACCATTGAAACATTCCTTGGCTAACAATGGTTCATTATGTTTGCTGGTGATTGATCATGGTTGACGATGGTTGCCAAGGTTTCCACGTGCTGATAGGCCGATTCAATGGTGAACATTGGGGCGCAACTGGTCGGGATACCAGGTTATCAGCGATGCACTATAGACCGCTCTATACATCAAGCTAAGATGGTTATTGGTGATTTTGGTCGTTATCAACCATGCCATTGATGCATGAATTAAGGTCAAATTTTGTCCATATCCCTTTATCATTGACCACAGTTAGCAATTATGAATCATCGTTAGCCATCATTATGCACCAAATATTTGGCAGCTATAGCCGCAACAACTCATGGTCTGTTCAAAAACTGTGGCGGTTCCCTTGCCATCTCAGAGTACTAGAGGGGGACTCCAGGTCATCACAAGTTGACAAGGCGTGCAGTTACTGGGCAAACAGACGGTTGGTTGTTTGGCCACAGAAACAGCTCACTGGCAAACTTGGGGACAGCCGGCAAGAGCTCCAGCCGCTCTTGGAACCAGTATGGCCCAAGATGTTCCATTCGGAAGGGAACGCTCAGGGTTATTGTTGGGTATCCATAGATAAGTGGTTGGTTCGTGCGCTTAGTCAACCAACTAGTTCATGGGGTTCACGCAGATAGTCGGACCACCAACCCATCCGTGTTAGGCCAAAGACAGGCTGAATTCAGTAGGATAGTAGTCTCGCAAGCAATACCACCGGTGCAAAGTCGCGCTGGTGGCAGTTGCGGAGGAGGGGGGCTGTGCCAATCATGCTTTGTTTTCCAACATTGGAACAATGTTGTGAAGCCAACTACTGATTGTGAAATCGATTTGAAACCAGCTGTGATTTGTTGAATCAACTAGTGGCTGTTCAAATTGATTCAACTAAGTACTGGTTGTTTGTTGAATCAACTACTGATTGTTCAAAGAACTGCTGGTGTGAACCATTTGCTTTCTTTTCAGGGAACTGCTGTGATCCATTGCCAGAATCCAAACAGGTTCGGGCCCTCTGCAGTTCAGATGGGGGCTGTTGGTTTCGTATCCCAAGAAGCAGCAGCTTGACCAGTCAAAACCCTGGAGAATTAATGGGAATTGGGGATCAGTCATGGGAGCTGTGCGAGATGGGTATGGGTAACATGGTAGCATAAGGGCACAGGTTTCCACTGGTTCCGGAACTGTGATGATCAGTCATTATGCACGGATGATCATTCAGTAGTCTTGTGGCTGTGGCTCCGTTCCCCCAATCTTTTCTCAACTGGAATTCACAACGCGCGGTTTTGGCGCGTCGACGAAAAAGTTTTCCGCAAAGATGGGCTGTTGGGTGACCTTCGCTGCTGAACCACAGGGTAGTGATCGTTGTTCCCGCCATGTTTGGGGGCTGGAGCTGGGGCCACCTAGCTCTTTGGTCAGTCGCCTATGCTTTTACTGATATGGATCGATAAAGCAATATTTGAGTAGGTGAACATATCAAGAAACAAAGGCTTATATCCCCAAATAGAAGATATAAAAACTTTCCTTCACTATTGTCACCCGTAAACAAACCACTATAAGTTACAGTGAGCATTTCAGCCCATTCCCAACCCATTCCCAACCCATTCCCAACCCATTCCCAACCCATTCCCAACAGACGAGTTGAGCCTATTCAACTCGGGAGTTCATTTGAGTGGTTGCTGGCCCAGCAAAGGTGATCAGGGAATTGTCAGGGGCCCTTATTGAGTTGGGTCAATCATCAATGGTTAACTATTTGGTTAATGGTAAATGGCAGGGGATATTAATCAACAATAAAAGGGGAAATATTTACTATATGGCTATGGGTCAATATGAACCGTCAATTTCATGGGGGATAATAACCCACAAAGTCATAGGAATTACAATAACGAATGATGGTATACCAGGGGTACACGGTTTTGACCAATAGACATGCAGAAACTTGGTTTCTTAACCAATTGTTTTCACGATAATGGTGCAGAACCCATGGTTCACAATGTTTGTGAATTGTGATTGGGATTGGTCGACGATGGAAGAATCACAAAGCATCGTGGGTAGTGGCCGCCCGCACATCACTAGTGAAGAGCCCAACAAGTAGAATCGGTCAACCACTAATTTGTTCAGAAGATCACTTTCTGAAAGCTCACCCCAGTATCCAACGGCTACTCCCATGCGGGCTGTCATGCACGGGTCCTAACTGGGTATGGGTGTTTCCACCTGAAAAATGTATCCAACTTTTGACAACCAGAATCTGCGGACGATTCGGAAATTGTTGTCCAGCTTCCCAGGTTGAACGTAGAACAGCAATGACGGAAGCTGCTAGATCAGTAGGGCTATTTCCGCCAGCCATATTGGCTGTCCATGACCCACGTTTTGCCAAGCCTTTCAAGTAAAGTCATCCTCCGACCATGTGCTTGGGTGGCGTTGCAGTTGCTGATTTCAATTTCATCAGTTTTGGCAAAGCCGTTGGATCAGCAGATTCTATTGTCAGTTGCCACATCCAAGCTACCTTCTAAGCAATGGCAAGCCGCACGTAAGCCACGCAACCCAAAACGCACGCGCGCGCTTCCGTGGATGGTTGCGGGGCTGCGCTGTGACCAGCGGTGCAGGTCCGGCAGCGCAGATGGCATCTTTGGTTCACAAGGATGGAATCTCTATGTGGCCATGGGTCAATATTAACTAACCAACCAGTGGTTAACTAGCTGGTTAATGGTTAATAATAGGGGATAACAACTAGCAACTATAGAGGATATACCAGCTATATATGGCTATGGGTCAATATTAACCAACCAATTTCATGGGGGATTTCCACCAACAATACAATGGAAAACAATGGTTGATGGTGGGGAACCAGGGGTACAGGGTTTTGACCCACAGCCATGTTGTTACAACACGTTACAGCCAACACCACTTTGGGTTCTTGGACGGCATCTGTATTTTGCTGACTTTCAATGAAAAACACGTTTCGGTTGGCCCACTACTTGCATGTCCTTAGCCATGAATTTATGAGAATTATCCATCAATCAACCATTTATTTGGAAACTAAGAATCGACTTACCAACCATCAATGTCAATAAAGCATTAGACCATCACCTATCAATTGACCATCAACTCATCCGTGAACAGTTCTATTTTCCTCATACCCTCAGTAAACATCTTCCAGCTGTGTTAACCTGCACAAAAACCATTCCTTTCAACGATCGCTCCTGATTTGACCAACTCATGGGTTGTTCAAATTGCTCCATCCAGTTGGACATCCGGGTGGTGAATCTCATCGACCGCGAGGCATTGGTTATTTTCTGTATCGTCATTGCGGTTGGCACCTTAATGGTCGTCCACCACGAACACCAGCATCATCATCATCATCGTCATCATCATCATCATCATCATCATCATCATCATCATCATCATCATCAGCATCCCTATGTGTTGATCCCTCATCATCCCCGAAAATAATCCACTATTATCCATCATCACCGCAGTTCTCTCATCCCTTAGCGATGACCCACCCCTAAATAATGTATATCTGAGGGGGGTGTACACCCCCCCCCTTAGTGGGGCATGAAGCCGTTTTTCATGCATTCCCCAGGAAAAGAGAATATACATTTTTCAGCTTGTTGGAACATGGTTTTGGTCAGAAAACGACCACCTGGTACCCCGTGTTGGCTATACATTTTGGGTTTTCCTGGCGGATTTCCTAGGGATTCTGCAGATTCCCCTTCCGATGCATACTTAAAAATATACATTTTGGGCGGGGGTCGTTTTTTACCAACAGAGTACCCCCTACCTTTGATACATTGGCAAAAATGTATGGAAGGGGGGGGGGTTGTATATTTGACTTGGGGAGGGTGATCCTTAGCGTCATGACCATCATCCTTCAGATCATCTCGATCCTGCAAACGTACTGATCGGCTTGATACTCCAGTAGTTTCTTCTTCACCAGCTGTCTCAATGTTGGTTATTTTCCTGTTTTGTCAACCACCAACCAGCAGTGCACCCAGCAATTCGTGACGGCCCTCGACGTTGATGGCGACTGCCGCAGCATCTTTCGGCTGTTCACGACCGCACCAGTCGCGTTTTTTGCGTCGCTCCTGTGCCATCATGCGCCCCGCAACCGCCCGCGGTGGACCCAGGGGACAGTCCCCACAACGGGATCCGGCGTCTCGGCGAAGCTCCCCGGGGGGAGGGCGGCCCCGAAACGAGTGCCCAGGAGGATCAACCCAGGTGCAGCTGCAAGACTAACAGCTGTAGCGCTTCAAAGCTCTGGATGTGTTTTTGGGATACCAGGTGATACCAATGGCAAGTCAGAGATTATCAGATCTGATTTTGAATCAACCGGAAGTCGCACTTGGTTTTAGCCCCGGCCTTTGATGCGAATTTGTATTCTTGCTATGGTTGGTGATAAGTGCGTTCCTGTCAGCCGTTGTTTGTATCATATATTTGATATCCAACAGTAGAGCAAACATCATTCGATAATACGATGGCATTATCGCCAAAAACTTGCTGGCAATTTCTTGTTGTTTGTAGACGTCGGTGATGAGTTTTTTCACCCCCTACTGTTAGCAAGACTCAGAATCATGCACCAAAAAGGATCACCATCTACGACTATCAACGTTGTCAACCGCTAGCACTATCAATCATGAAACGATTCTTAATCATCAGTAACCATCGTGAATTACTAAGCATACATATATTGTATGACCGCGAGCAACAAATCTTCCTTTGCCGGTCAAGTGGTCCCGAGGAATTGATGAGTCGTGTCCGCGAATTGGAGACCGCACAAAAGAACGAGGAGCACTGCCGGGTCTGGGGACTGCATGACCCCGGAGTCGTGGAGCTGTTGGCTGGTCAGTAGGGGGGCTGTTACGTGAGTGGTTGGCTTAGCAGTAGCTGGTAGTCATAGCGGTTGGCAGGGGCTAGTAGGTGGTAAAAGTTGATCAGGGTCAGGAATGGTTGCAATCAAAGGTTCATATAGTGCTTGCTGAAGTACTGTTTGGTTGACTGTCCACCTCCCTTAACTCATCCATAGCATGCCATCAGATGTGGGTTGTCCGATGAGTAGCTTGTATCCATTTGCCTTTTGACCTTACAAGATAATCATCAACCATCATCAAACATCATTCAGCATTGCACCTCATAAGATGATCTTGGACTCACCATGAGCACATGAAGTGGTTGGGGCCCAGCCGCGATTCGCAGGAGCGCCAGAAGAAGCTTGCAGAGCGGAAGCGTGCTCAGGAGAGCACTGCGGATCTGCTCGAAGTGGTGGCGCTGGTGGCGGCGGCGGTGAGCTTGTTAATGCAGATCTACCATGGTCAATGGATAATAGCTGGTTATTGATGCTTCATGATGCCGGTCAATGACAACATCATATCCCGAAAAGTAACCATGCTAGCCGTTTGGTCGTCAACCATAATTGTACATTGTCAACCAGCGTTAATTTCAGCGTTATCAACCATCGGTTTATTGACAATCAACAATCGTTTTACATTGACAATTGGTGGTTATCCATCTACCAAGAATCATTCTGCGTTAGAACTGATTGTATGTCAATGAATGAATGAATGAGTGAATGAATGAATGAGTGAATGAATGAATGAATGAATGAATAAATAAGTAGATAAATCAAGCAATCAATTGATCGATCATATCAGATCATGTCATATCATATCATATGATATCAAATCATATCCTATCCATATATCTCTTATGACCGTTAAATAGTCGTGTTGTTCCCTGGTGCAGTACAGGGGACAACACCCAGCCTGTGGGTGCCAGCGGGGCAGCCACTGTGAATCCCCACCAAGCCCAAACAACCTTGGGTACTGTACTCATGGGTAGTCACGATGCAGCTGTCAACCACCCAGGGCGGGAAGGCTACTATAGCCGGTGATTGTTCGGTCTTTTGGATCTTCCAAAAAGATGAGCGGTTGGGAAGGACACCAGCTTCCAATAAGGAAATGACCTGCAATAGGCAGCACGTGGCATGCCGGACACCTCACCGTGTCGCCACAGGAGTTGCGCGAGGCCAAGAAGAAGTTGAGCCGCGAATTGCAGGCGGCCCAGCGCAGCTTGACGAAGAGCGAGCAAGAGGCAGGGCTGCGAGGGCCAGGGGCTGGTTGGGCTGGTTGGTTGCTGGTTGCTTGCTGGCTGGTCCTTGGTTGTTGGTGCTTGTAGGGTCCTGATGATAGTGAGATTGTTTTAGTTGGTTCGTTGGGGTGCTGGGTGGTTGCCGGTGATGGCTGCTGCGCAGGTAGCCTTGTGTGACCAGGACCTGCTGTCAGGGGTGCTCCCACTCACAGTGACCAACGCATGCGCCTGGCGCAAGGACTTGCAAATCTCACTGCAATGTCAACCTAGGACGAACTAGCGCCAGGTAGACTTGGGTTGAACTCGCTGAGTCAGAAACTAGGCGGGCAAACATCCACTGGTTCGGGATATGTCCAAGAACCCTTGGCAATTTGAAAGCATTATTATACATCATTCACCATCCTTATCCATTGCTAAGTTTTCAACCATCGTTATATAACTAGCATGAACCATCATTTGCGACTGTGATTACTGTAAACAACGAGTGCCCAGCGACCACCCTGCAGTGAACTGATCGGCATAAACCATTGCCCTGGCGGACTAGGACGGTTGGTCATTGCCCTCCTGGAAACGAACAGCAGGACCCTACCAAAAGGGCATCACAATAGGAAACTGATCTTGGAGGGTCTATCTTAGTTTCTAGGAGTGCGTCTCCTATTGGTTCGACTGCCCATCATCGACCAGATTATCAGCAACATTATTGAGCATTATGAACCATCATCAACCATCATTAAGCGGATTCATGGTCATCCACTATCTTTAATTGTTGGCAACCATAATATCAATTGTTAGCCAGATTCATTGTCAACAACGAATCACTATTGCAACTATAGACCACCATCAACCACTCTTGACCATCATATGACCCCATTTTTAACCACTAAACATTGTCAAAACAGCATTATCCATTTACAGCCATTATGAACTCAATAGAGATGCACCTTTTATCAACCAGTAGCCATCATTGACACCACTATGAACCATCAACCATCATTGACCACCATTAATCACCATTAATGAACCACTATTAACACCACTATTAATCAATAGTCACCACTTATTATTCAGCACGCCACCATGGCTCGCCCTTGTCGCCAGGTGGGTAAGTTGAACGGCCAGCTCGCCCGTACTGAGCAGCAAGCGCAGCAAGCTACCGTGAAGAAGACACGCGAAGGCTGATGATGGCTATTCTGGGTGTTAATAGATGTTGATAGTGGTTAAAAGTGGTTCATAGTGGTTAAAAGTGGTTCCTAGTGGTTAAAAGTGGTTAGAAGTGGTTAACAGTGCTTAATTGGATGGTTAGTCTAGAGTTAAGAGTGGATAGTCTGATCGTTAATGATGCTCAATGATCATTGGGCGGCTGATAAGCCCGTTAATTGATGGTCAATGCATACTCAATGGTTGGCAAAGAATGGTTGATACTAGCTAATCATGCTTAATGATGGCTAGTAGTGGCTAATAGTGATTGATTCATGGTCAATATGACTGGAGTTAAGAGTGGCAAAACCACGGCCAATAATGGTTGATGCTTGCTCATCATGCTTGATAGCGGCTCACGCTGGCTAACAGTGGTTAGATAGTGGTAAATATGACTGGAGTTAAGGGTGCCCAATCTGATGGTGAACAGATGATCCATTGATGGTCAATAGATAATTACTGTAATAGACGGCTCATCATGGTTCCTAATCAGGTGGATACAGTGGTTAGTAGTGATCTATTGTGGCATACAGTGGACAAGTGATCAGATTGATAAATATTGTTGAGTACAACTTTACAAAGGTTAACAATCGCGGGTAGTTATTTATGATGATTACTACTGCTGAATACCTGTTTGTAATGGTTCATACTGGTTCATGGTGGCTAAATATGATTGAATGATATGCTGGTTTATAATCACAATAGGTAATGATAATCAATGGTGACATCTTTGCAGTGATGGTTATTGATTTGAGTGTTTCTCAACATAGGGTACCCCCAAATCATCCAGCTTATGAACCATTTATAGGTAATAAACCAACCATTTATCATCCGTGATAGATGATGCTGGAGGCTGCAGCCACATATCTGAAGGCTGTGGGGCCAAGGCTCCACACCGCGGGGACGTTAAGCGAGGTCACTCCCAGAATCGCAGGTGGGTCACTCAGCTGCTGCGTCTACACAAGAGCAAACAGACAAAGACAACAGCAACAGCAACAGCAACGACAGCAACAACGGCAACAAGGACAACAAGAACAGCAACAAGAACAGCAACAAGAACAGCAACAAGAACAGCAACAAGAAGGAGAAGAAGAAGAACATCAACATCAACATCAACAGCAACATCAACAGCACCAGCAACAAGAAGAAATGCCAGCAGCAAGCGTTTCAACCATGACGGCAGAACCAGAAAGAAGACCCTCCAAGCGACATCGCAAGGTGAGAAAGCGGAAGAAGGCATCGGACGCATCCGGCAGAAGCATGGCAAGGCGGCGCTGATGGTGTAAGTCCATGGGGGGTGGTCGGGGTGGCTTCAGCGAGAGATATGTCAAAAAGCAACCAGTGGTAGGAAGCATGGATCAGAGTAATGAGCGGATTTCTGACCAGATTATCAGTTTTTTTTAGGCATCATCAGGCACTCTTGACCATTTAACCACTACTGACATATGAGCACTATTGCCCAGTTTAGCCGTTGTCTGTGGCTAGCCAGATTGATGAAGCACAGTGGGGCACAAATAAAACATTGAGTCGATCACTGTTAACCATTATTATCGATTCATTGCCTTTAGTTACCAGATCATTCACCAGCTTACTAGCCACTGTGAACAGGCGCTGGTTTAGGCTTGACCGAGCCCCTGAGGGGTTATCACCATACGCAAATCATGGCCCAAAACGGGACCTCGTAGGGCTGTACGCCGGCAAGGGGGTCCATGCCGGCCATGGAGAGATCCGTAAAGCTCAGTTCACCGCCACCGATTTCACCACAGCGTGTGACTTCCCTTCTATGGTGTGGTTGCTGATAGCTGACCCATGCATAGTTCTTATAATTACAGACTGCAAGTCTAGGTATTCCCCAGATATACAGGGCATGTCCATAACAAAACAATAGTTTATCCATGTATATAGGATGACCAGCCTGTTTCTAACCGTTTGGATATCTAGTCGTTGAGCCATCCTTCTAAGGCGGAGCGCCTGCGTCCAGCTGCTCTGGATAGCCATTGATAAAATCAATTCACCTCTCTGAATCAAATATGACTACCACCGCATTTGGGGCTTAACCCAACGAGGGGCGGAACGCCATGCTCCACCGACCATCATCGAGCTGGGGCTCCAGCTCGCCATAGTCTACCGATTTGAACTGCTCATCCTCCAAAGCCCGACTCACCAGCACCAGAACTATGAATCAACCATCATCAACCATCATTCAGATTCATGATCAGCCATGATCCGAATTAGAGAATGCTATTCAAACCCATTGATGTATCCATGAATCATTGAAGATGGAGCCATTGGCTAACCATGAACTGGGGTTACCCACCATCAACCACCATAGCTCTTCGCAGATCCTCCCCCTTTGAGCGCTCCAGGTGGGTGGCGTCTTGCGGGAGAAGATGGCGAACGTGGGACAAGCTCGGGGCCGTTTGGCACACGTGCAATTCGCGCTGTCCATGCTGGAGAAGGCCCACCATGGAGTCTGGGATGGAGGGAGGGCAACAATCAGGGGGAATTGATGGTGAAGTTGGGTTTTATCTGATGGGTGGTGAAGATTGCAACTACCGAATCACGATTGATTTAAATGCTGAAGATTGAAATGACTGGAGAAACAGATGAGTTCCGTGCCACCTATGCCATCGTTTGATCCTTCGCAGGGCGTCATCATCGAAGTGGGCGAAGATCACTCGCAGCTGCCGCAGCCTGCGTCGGCCACAGCACCTGTCCGCCGTCGCCGCCGCGTCAGCGTTGGAATTGGAGAGGCGGGTGGGTGGTGGTGGATTGGTTTGGTTGGGCTGGTTGGATGGATGGATGGTTGGATGGTTGGAGGATGGGTGGGTGGTTGGATGGGTGGTTGGATGGTTGGGTGGGTTTCTCCATTGCTTGCTAGGCTATGGTTGGAGTTTGTACTGCTTGATTTGTGGCAACATGTCTTGATCAGTAGTCATGGTGTCTTGTGGTAGATCCGTTCAGGTGTTGCAAGGGGTGTTTTACATATTCTGTAGATCTCTACAAATAGATACATAGATACATAGATACAGCCGATGGCCAGATTTCAAGATTTGGAAGTCACCAGTGAATCGACTGATTCAAGCTATGGAAACATCCAGTGGCTATCTCACTATAGAAACATTTGGAAGTAACCTCAAGCTACGGAAACATCCAGTTTTGTATCCTGTGGCCGTGGGTAGTTCGGTTCCAAATTCGCTAGTGAAGCCATCCCTGCAGCGAGGGGGACCCGATGCCAGCTGACGGTGAGAGAAATGGGCCCAGCATCATCCCATCCGCTTCCAATGCCCAATGGTTCGGGATGGTTGGTAATTGACCATAGTGGATAGTGATGGGTACTGATGGTTCATGATGGATAGTGATAGGGAATGATGGAAAAATTGCCCGTTCTTGATGGCGAATGCAGTTTTATGATCAATGACGATTGATCATGACGAATAGTGATGGTTAAACCATTTGCAACAGAGCTTCTGATCCCATTGCTGAATGGTTCAGGATGGCCAACCCATCGAAGTGGAGGAAGAGTACGAAGAAACGGCGGAGGTCCGCATGCCCTTCCCAAACTGATCCGAGTCGTTTTCCATGGAAAATTGCCGCTGAAGTTGGTGGTTGCTCTTGTTCTATTCCAAGATTTTTTTTGTTTGATTGATGGTTGGAATATTCCAATGAAGTTGGTATGTTTGGTTGTTGTTCACGGTCATTTGTTTATTTTTAGCTTCAAGTCGGTTAAAAGTGATTGTATTGTTGTGTCTGTGGTATCGCTTTTGGGCACTGCTGGGTGCAGTCCCTAGTTTGTCGGGGTTGAGGAAATGACAGGAGGAACCCACAGGAATCCTGAAGCTTTTGACCTGCAAGTGCGCTTGGATTCATGTTCAACTCCAATCAGCTTGTGAACCAGCCAGAACCAGCCTTGAAACCAGCCTTGAAACCAGCCTTGAAACCAGCCTTGAAACCAGCCTTGAAAGCAGCCAAAACCGGCCACAACCAGCCATAACCAGGTATCATGCATGCGTGGAAGTTTTTTCCCCCAGACAATGTACCACAGCTCCATGGCTATACTCCCATGGCTTCAGGAGGGAGGTGTGCACACTGAAGGAGAGGAGACCTTCACCGCTGAGATGCGCGAGGAATTCGAGCAGTTGAAGGAGGAGTGGCTGCCAGTAGTTGAACTTGCTGGGTCTTTGGCTTTGCTGGGCTAGCTGTGTCCCCGTCGTGGTGGGTTGGGGATCCCCCTGTGGTGGGTCTCTTTGGGCCTCCCCGGCATCGCTTCCCAGGAGAACCGCCGCCTGAGGGAACACCTGGCGGACTCGGACCAGCGCTGCGTCACCGCCGTGCAACTGCTGCAGCAGGCGGCCACCTGGGGGCGGCCATGGGTGGTCCAAGGGCCCGTGGTGTAGCCACTGGGTCAGATCCAGCAGCTATGGCACACCGGGCTGACAACAACCATCACTGGTAGCCTGGTAACCCTGGTGGTGCATGTTGGCAACCCTCATACCCATAAGCCAATCAAGAGTGGTATAACTATCATCAGTTTCAAGCATTTGACATATCGATTTTTGTAAAAGACGGTGTCATTTTGTCATTTTATAAGAACCATCAGTTCCGGTTTATATACAGACTACAATGGCTCTACAACTTCGGATTAATAATATTTTCTAACCAGCACTTATCAGTCAGCCATATCTTCATAGACAACAACTTCAGTGTCACAGATGGAGTTACAACCATGTTTGCCAAACATAACCGATTATGAACCATGTTTGCCAACTATAACTCACACATTAGGCAATACTCACTATTAACCATGTTTGCCAACCATAACTCACACATTTAACCATACTCACTGTTACCCGTCTTTGTCAACTATAACTCACAAGTTCAACCAATAGATTGTGAGCTGCTATTTCGTGGTTTCTTAAAATGGGAGACTCCAAAATGGATGGTTTATTACTATGAATGATTAATGTTGGACGACTTTGCCGATCCCCTTATGCTTAAGAAACCGCCATCCAGGGCCATAAAAACCACCACCATGTCGCCAGCCTATAGCCTGTCGCCCTGTTGACATGATTAACTGATGGTTTGCAAGCTGCTATTTCTCATCATTTCGGCCATTCGCCATCTTATTAGCTGCTAGTGATGTTAGTAACCATTAACCATGCCATTAATCACATGGTTTAGCCATGCCATTAACCATGTTATAGCCACCAATGACCATGTTAACATGGTTAAGTGCCACCAATGATGGCAGTTGTGCTTAACAACTTACCACACCATGCCATTAACCATGTTATAACAGTTATTAAGCACAACTGCCATCATTTCTCCCTGAACTGAACCACTAGTCATAGGCCACGACGTGGGTCGCATCGGTGTCAGGCGCAAGAGGTGCTGGAGTCACGTAGCTCGGGCGGGGACACGGGCTCCTTGAAGCTTCGCATCCAGGAGCGGCTGATGGCTACCGGGGGGTGAATCTGGTGGTCAAGGTCTGGTAGTGATGCTTGCTTCGCAGGGTTTTTGATGATGAATGGTTGTTGGTTTTTGAGGTTTTTGGTGACTGATGATGCTGAGCTCGTGGTTCGTCTATATGTTATGTTTCTATATCTTTACTATTGACCAGTGCTTAGTGATGATTAACCCTTACCACCATCATGATACAGTTTTCGTGTGCCACATCATCATTAACCCTTAGTTGGCCATGATTAACCCTTCTAAACCACCATCATGATCCGGTTGTGACACCACCATGACGAGCTCTGCCCTCCAGTTGTGCCGCAGGACAAGCCGCTGGATCTCACCATGGACACCGCCAGCACGATGCACAGCAGCCGCGAAGAAAGCTGCAACCCTTCGCCCACGGCACCTCCAGCGCTGCATGTGACGCCCCCCAGCCTCACAGCATGTCAGCTGGGACCCGATGGCCTGCCACTGCCCAGTTTGTTGGCAGGAGCCGTTGGGAGGTGGGGCAGCAGCTAGGTATGATTAGTGAGTTGCACTGGCTTTCTTCAGGTATGATTAGTGAAACTAGGAGGTGAGCAAGCAGCAACAAGCACGTGCCACCGGAGAGTTCTTATGGCTTTTGTAAAGACCCAGATGAATTCTTGACACAGTGGTTTCTCAATTCATAGGGGTACCCCAAATCATTCAGTTTATTGAACCATTTTTCCTGATAAACCAACCATTTTTGGCGTCCCCCTATCACTGGCTGCGGTGACTTCTCGGTCGGTGCTTCAATTCACCCACCACGACGTCGGTGGCAGTTGCCTGGGCCACCAGGAGCACGACCAGAACAGAAGCGCATTTTCTACGCTGGCTCCACCATGGGTCCTCATCGCATGGTCGCTGGGATCAAATTTGGCAGGTCGGAGCAGTTTGGGTCGGAAGATTGGGTCGCCATTCTCATGACTATGGGGTATTCTTGGCCAGGATTATTTATTAAGTGAGTAATATGGTTCACTATTTTCCACTATAATAACTACTGGGTGCGCCGTTGGTAGGCGGCCGTGGGGTTTCGTAGCCATGATCATCCTTCTTATGATGTTGTGTTAGGCACAAAAATGCTGGTATTTACAGCATATTCTT
>VSDK01015166.1:72226-86747 GCA_009767595.1 Symbiodinium kawagutii
AGGGAAACTCCGCTTGATTACCAATCGATCAGAATGGATCTGGTTGGTGATTCATCCAGCCAACAGCCGGTGTTGCATGTCGATGCATCAATGGTTGGGGATACAATCATCGCGTGCTTGCAATGGCATATCCATGGTTACCCCCTAAGGAGCTGAAGCATCCAATTGTTCATCAATCTTTTGGTGAAGTTTAATTTGCTTGGGAGGGGTTTCCAATACTTCAATTGATTCAATTCATGATTTTTCTGCTGCTAATGGGCATAATGTTGGGCATAATGTTGGGCATACTGTTTCAACTCATTGTATTAACCATTATGTTTCAACTCCTTGTATCCTTGGCCATGGTGCCTGACAAATCGGCACGACATCTCTGGGCAAAGCTTCGAGTAGATCAGCTGACGAGTCCAACAAAGGTTCAGCCGTCGCATCCTTCGCGACGTTCATCGAGCAAAAGCTGGAGCTTCAGCGGCAGAATGTGACCCCGGAAGATTAGGGGAGGCCTCCGACTGAGCCATCTTCCAACTCAGGATGTGTCAAATTACAAGCTCTTTATGAATGGCTGGTTTGGCATGATTCACAATGGATTACCAGAGAAAAAATCCAATAGATACAAATTTCCAAACGGTACGTGAAATGGATATGAAACATAAATCCTACAAGAGAAATAACTAATGGATATCAGATATGTCACCATATGGATTTCTGTCTTTGGTACACCGAAGCAATGATTTGGGAGTACCTCTAATGGCTGAGAGTTGTTAGTTGTTGGTCACTGTCCCTTTGACTCACCAGCTTAAGCAATGCTAACCATCACCAAGCATCATCAAGTAACCTCAAGCACTGACATTATTAGCCCGATGAAACTCACCATCTATCACCAAGCATGATATTCACCAACATTCACCATCACTCACAATCAACCATCAGTTGGCGTCATTAACCACTAGTGAAGCATCACTCAATCGTCACAAAGCATCATTATCAGCCACCGGTCACCATTGTTAAGCATGATGAACGATCAACAAACCATCATTAAACATCATTAATCAGCCATCAACCATGAATCATCAAGCATTTGCCAACAATTCATCATCACGAATCAGTCATTAACCATCCCTTAACCATCAATTAACCATCCATTAGCCACCATTAACCATCGCTAACCATTAACATTACCGCTGATCAATCACCACCATCATCAACCACTAACCATTAACATTAATGCAAACCATTCACCAACATTAATCATCAATTCACCATCTATCTACCATTGAACATCCATTGACCACCATCAATCATCATTTACCACCGTTTCACCATCAGCAACGCACCAACCATTAGCCCCGAACATTAATGCCAACCATGAACCCATCATGATGCACCACTGATCACCAACTGCAGCAGTTGATTCTCCACCCTGGAGGTGCGTCATGGTTTCGGCTTCGTGGCAAGGTGAGGGCACTGGGTGGGTGGAAGGGCGCTTCAAAGGGTGTCGTGTTGAAGGTTTCGGGGGGAGAACGGTGAGTTAGAGCAGGGGATGCAGGGGATACATGGGGGGATACATGAGGAGGATACATGGGGGGATACAAGCAGCGCAACTGTCTTTACAGTTTCGATTTTATGGTTGATCATGGTCTTCAGCATGCTGCAGAACAAAGGTGAATATGCTGAATGAGAATGGTGAATGGGCTCGTCCATCAGAGATGAAGATGATAGCCAACGAGAAAAGGATAGACCAAGGATGTCCATAGCCATGATCGTACAAGCAGTTCCCATCCTTCTTTTGGTGCGCTGCTTCAGCACACGTCTTGTGCGTGGGGTATCTATCCATTCCATTAGGTTGCCTGAAACATCGTGATGGACTGCATTTTTTAAAGCATTCAAGACTATTACTACGCGACCATGATTGATTAACCTTTGAATTAGTGTGGTGTTGATTTGTTGTTGAATGATAATGTTATACAGCTTAGGAATAGAATCCAATCATTCGTAATTTTGTGTGTGGTGGAAAGCAAGCATCGATCATGATTTTATACGTAAACGGCACTGGTGCCCGGGATGAATGAACCGTTGGAGTTTCCGCGAGAGATATCGTTGTAGTGACGCAAGACTCAATTTTTGGACTTACCCCGACTGTTCCACCAAAAGTTTTAAAATTCCAGTGTCCAACATTAGTGGATATTGTCTTTGAGGCGTGGAAGAGGGAATCGACCTCGGAAAACCAGTCGTAACATGATGGTTGTCACATTGGTGAGATGGGTCGCTTCCAAACACAGGCGCACGCACACAGACAGGGACATGTTGGCTTTGCCATTGCAAAGAACATGCTGATTTCGCAGCACCTTTGAGCTATCGCCCCTTCAGCTTTTGCGATGTTGCGAAATTCTTGTGGATCGTCATTCGTGCTGCTGCTGGCCGTTTCTGCACATGCGAGCCGTGTGACGTCGGTGGAGTTCCGGGAGGGAAATGGCGAGCACCCGAGTCTCTCAGTGCCATCCTCTGCTTCCATTGCTGTAGACGTGCGCACCAATGGTGCACGAACACGAAGCAGCTCGGGGATGGTGTCTTACAAGAGGCACACGTGGTATCTGGCGGCTGTGTCAGACCACTGGATTGATTTCCAAGAGAAGCCGCTGATGAGTGGTGGTACGTTGGCAGTGGCCAAACGGCATGCGACCTTCGTGGGCTGGAACAATCTGATGACTCGCATGGTGACACGATACCTTTGGTGGAAAGACTATGATAAGGACCACTTCCAAATTGGAAGCCGCTGCTTGATGTACAAAGAGGAAGGTCCCAAGGGCTATATAGATCCCTTCATTCAAGTCCAGGCTCGAGGGTTCTGGGGACAAAATAAAATGGTCACTGTTTCCAGGAATTCCAGGAATGATGCACGGGTTGTAACCTTCGATCATAGGCTTAAAGAAGAACCTGGTTCGGTTGATCATGCTTAAGATATCGGTTGGCACAGGATCATCATGGATAGGGATGATGAGTAGAGAATCAACCAAGGTTGTTGGTTCCTCCACTACCAGCGTTGGCCACAGCAAGCGTTCAGGAACATTTTGTGCAAGACCCGAGCCAGCCCGCGGAAGGAGGTGTGGCCAAACCGTTTGGGCCGGCTGCTTGCTTGCTGGGTAGGTAGGTTAACGTGGTCCTCTACAACTCAATCATCCACTTACTATACGACCTTTTTTTAATATCGATTCTTAGTAGTTTGATTTGTTTCAAGCTTGCTGCTGGCTATCCTTCACGATTTCGCTAGTTGATGTACCAGTCTTCTGGGTTGGTATACCTACGATGTAACCAATAGACCAACCCATATCGATATACTGATTTTGTTAGTTGATATTCACGTACAAACCGCTTCCATACAGATTATTTGATAACTCTTTTGCTAGTGGACATACTGTGGTGTGGCAACTTTGGTTATATTCCGTATGTCTAGTGACCACTGTCATTCCAATTTGTACGGCTCTGATGATTATGGCTAGTTGACACCAACTGTATATATGTGTATTTATACATGTATATGTGTAATTATATGTATATATATATATATATGTATATGTAGATATATGTATATATATATATATCTACATATGTATTCTTATATATATATATATACATATATCATGTCCATAAATACCATCAACTATAGCATGTGCTTAGTTTGATACTGCTATGAAAGTGTGCTTAGGTTTTGCATTCTTGGTATACCAATGCAATGCCAGTTTGCAATGCCAATTTGCCAGGTGACATGGCAATCAATCAGCCGGCGTCCAAAAGCTGGTGAGAATGGTTATCATTGATCAGCTGGTTCATATGCTGATAATGGTTGGTACTGGTAGGTCAATCAATTGGACAACAGTGGTTCAGAAGCTGGTTATATCGTAGATATACGATGGGTGATTATGATATCGCTTAAAAACTAGTAGCCAACATCCAATAGCCTATATTGTTAGTAGGTAATACTTAACAATGTAATATTAAATGCTGTAGCTAATCTATCATACTTAATATAATATCTGAGTAGCTAATATCTAATACTGTAATTAACAGCTATCTTAACAATGCAATTGTTATCAATACACTAATGGTTGATGGTAACAATCGCTGAATCTCTCAAGTCTTTGGGTCAATGGAGGATCCCAAGGTCTGGTACAGCCGCTACGTTTATCATTAATGTTGTTTTATGGCTTTGTCCAAAAATGATATATCCTCATTGTTGGTTGGTTCCCTATTAAGATGACCATGGCTGCGGATGGTTGAGGGTACCACCATAGACAACTCCATTTGGGTGACCGTATCTCACAGGTTTGGAGTTCTTCAAGATGGCCAGCACCATGACCTCGCACGACATGGTCATGGTGGGCGACATGGTCACAGAAGCCGATGGGAAGAACACGCGCAACGCCACGTTGACCTCCACAGCGAAGGACTACGAGACGACCTTCTCGGTGGTCTACAGCGATCGCAAGGATTCCACCATGGAAGATCACGAGGAGATCATCTATCAGTACCAGGTCCTGGGGGATGGTGGCAGTGGTGGCAGGTGGCAGGTGGCGCAGCTTTGTTGGGCATATTTTTGCATGGAAAGTTTGGGGTCGTGTTTTGTTGCTGTGAAAATGCATTACCTCGGTCTGATGAGAGTCATCCCATCATCTACTCTTCAATTTTGATTCCAGCTACTATGAACATAACTACCAGATGATGGTTTCTCAAGTCATAGGGGTACCCCCAAATCATCCATCTTAAAGGTCATTTATAGTAATAAACCAGCTATTTTTGGGGCCCCCTATGGCTTGAGAAATTGATATCACTGGTTGCTCATATATTCCAGATGCTTCGGTGACTTGGGTGTTGATTCATTTTGAGCAAGCAGTGGTTGTCTCTGTGCTGATTGACCTCGCCCCCAACGAAGAACTGACCTTGGCGCAGCTGACGATAGCCGCAGCCGGTCGACCTGGGAATGCTGACGGCTGGGTGGCTTCGTGGTGGGCGTGCTTCACAATGGTGAACCAACCTGTGGCTAACAGTGGCTACCATGGTAGCGATCGACACTGGCTAACTGTTAACTATTGATGACCATTGTGTGAATATCATTCTTCTTACCCTGTTGGTTAACCATTATTAGCAACCATTCGTACCCACCATTGCTGCCATTGGTCAACCCCTTGGCGGTGCCCCTGGCCCTGCGACCTTCGTTCGCGAGGCGGACTGCGAGACGGTGCAGGGCTTCCACGACGTGCCGCAGGTGTGTCTGGACGAGCTGCTGGCCGTGGAGTACGAGTGCGGCCAAGCGGAGCTGCGCCATGCGCAGTGAGGGCACGGCTACGCAGCTGTCGCGGCGGGAGGAAAAGGGCAGCGGTTCCGGGTGGAACTTGGACTAAGACGCCATCCATCTCTTGGCTTGAGAATTTCCCTACATCTTGAGTTTTTTGGTTATATCTCCCAGTCAGAGGAGATTCTTGCTTACTTTCAGGTGTGCGCATTTTGGTTATACATCCATTGTGCTTAGCAATGACGCCTTGTTCAGTCGTCCCAGTTGTTAAAGATGGCCAAAGAAAAGCTAACAAAAAAGAAGTGGGTTTGTCCAAAACTTAGCAAGTACCACCATTTATGGACAAACCTAAGTTGCAAATGTCCTGTTGCGATATACCTGTTGCAAACTGGTCCCCGCTGGATACCCCTGTTATCAGTGATGGTTCATGTGGTTGATGACGGTTATGCCACGGTCAATCATGGCCGATGGTTCATGGTGATGACTCCGAGTGGTTCACAATGATTGACAGTACTTGCTAATGACTGGTTATGCTATGGTCAATAATGGTTCATTAAAATCAAAGTCGATAGTTGTTCATCACAATCATCTCTTTGAAACAATCACCAGTTGGTCAACTGGTCCCCAAATGTTTATTCTTTGTAAATAAAAGATATCTCTGTTGTCAATACAGGACGGCATTCGCTAACAATGCTTCAGAATGGTTAATCGATCATTGAGCCATCTTTCAACCATCAGCAATCCATTATTTAAGCATGATCAACCCATCATGAAGTAATCATCCATGAGTAAACTAGTAAACCATCGTTCAACCATCATTCCTGAAGCTTCAGCTGTATCCAGCTGCAGCCATGGCGGAAACCAGCTGCGCCCAGCGATACGCCCGCCAGGCGTTTGGATGCGGATGCCCAGCGATGCACCAGGCGGCTGGGAGCTGCGCGGGGCAGGTAACATGGTAACATGGTAACATGGTGGCTTCTTAATAGATGGGGGTACCCATTAACCATGTGGGTGTTTCTCAAAAGTTATGGTTGGTTTATTACTATAAATGGCTATTAAGCTGGATGATTTAGGGGTCCCCTATTTTGAGAAACACCCATGTTAGTATACTCTAAATGACTATAAAACTCTATCATTGATATAAAGATAGATAGCTTGTTATATACACTATACCCCCAAACCATCCATTCATAGTCATTTGTTCATAGTGAATACTACCATTCAAGTGATTTATTGTACCAAATCATCCATTCATAGTCATCTATGGTAAGAAATCATCCATGTTTGGGGTTCCCAACTTTAAGAACTCCCCACATGGACTTGTGCCCAAACAATCGATGGTTGCGCTCGCCCGCATTTTTTTGCGTTGCGATGACGTAAAATCCGGGAGGTAGTTGCTACGCACTGAATTGGTTGATTGTTGGTGTGGATTCTACCAGTTGATTCAACCAATCCTCGATTCCGTGTCAACAATCCTGAGCCATCAATCAACTGTCGCACGTCGCATATAATCAATACATCCATTCGCTACCCCCGCTCCACACTCGGTAAACACTGAGCTGTGCATGTTTTCAGTCACCGGACCTCCATGCTTGACATGTTGAGAGATCCGATGCTGAAACCGACTGCTTTGGAAGATCTGACTGGATGCATTCCTTTACCAAGGCCACGATGGGATTCCAGCCTTGTAAAGCCGAAGCAACCGTCGACTTCTTGTGTTGCGATGCTTACAAGCCATGCAGCCCAATGCTTCAGTGGAGGTCCGGTATCGAATTCACAACCCAGAAAGTGACCTTGGAACAACTTTTCGTGATTGGTTCTGGAGCGGATATGCCAAACCCGGACAATTTATTGGTTGCGATGGGCGGCTCGGGCTTTGCAGCAATGGATCCTAACAGATCTCGAATGCGTATGGCTCACCTCATTCATTGGAGTCGGCATTTCGGTGAAGCAGAAACTGCGCATGCGAAGTTGTCCCTGCGATCATGTAGCATCTATTTATATATATATATATCAGGATTTTCTCTGAAACTCTGGGCAGTATAAATTCCGGACCCCATGTCGCTGAGTTGAGAGGCTACATGTAGTGTTTGAAAGAGGATTCTTCACTTGAGCAGTTGTTAATGCTGGTTAAGCATGGTTATTAGTGGTTGTACCAGATGGTTCATGTGACATTGTTACCAAACAACCCATTACTTGAATCTGTGAACCAACCTCTAGGACTCAACGATGCTGGGCAGCTCACTTGTTGCCCTCAGTGATAGCACCCTTCAGTCTGCTTCAGGCTTGGCTACCAGCACCGCTCGCGGCCTTGCGGTGCACAACCCAGTGTCCAGGCGACCTGGTTGACTGTTGGTGGATGGAGGATGGCTATTGGTTGGTGGTGGATGGCTATCGGTTGATGGTGGATGACGGTTGGATAATGGCTTGTGGTGGTTGATGAAATTGGGTGAAAGTTGATGGTGGTGGCACTGGCTTAGGATAATCATGGTCAAGAGCAAGGAGTGGGAACCCGAACATCACAAGCATACCTGCAAGAAATGGAGCAACGCCATCGTGATCTCTGCAGAGCTTAGGGTCCATAAACGATGGCTAATCAGCCGATTGACAGGATGGACTGTGATGTGATTCTTGATAAACCAATCATGCTGAAACGTTAGCAAGAATGGATATTGAATATCACATGACAAGTGTATTTTATTTGATGAGCCAACCACCTGTGCACGAGCCAGGAGTTTTTGCTAATCATGGTGGCCAACGTGCAAAACCAACAGTTGGTTTTTCAGATTGGCGACTTTCGCCAGCTCATGAATTGTGATGTATCCACCCTCGTTGTTGGTGGATGGCTGCACCCAATATCACCCGAATATGTAACCATGTAATATTTACAATGTGTATACGCATTCATATGTTCATAGCTATTTACAGTCATTGAAAATCATTGAATTTTGATCTCTAATCATTTGGAATCATCTGATATCATTTATAGCTATTCATAGATATGCAAAAGCAATTGCGACCGCTTGGAACCATTTGCAACCATATGAATTACTGTATTCAACTATTTATATGATTGTGATATTTTTTTGGCTTTGACAGTTTTTGCATGATACACATTTGGTGATAATTCTCATCTTGTCATGATTGGTCATGGTTCCTAGCCACCACCATTACCAACTTTGATTAACCATTCGTGCACCATTATGAACTGCTTTGAACAATTGTCAACCCATTAACCATTAATCAAGCATTGGCAACAATTGATCCCGGCATTGGCAATTATTAGCTATCATCAGCCGTTGCAAGTATGAATCACTAGTCACCTCTATTATTGGCCATGATTTGATTGTGACAGTGACAAATCATTAGTCACCACTAATCATTAGCCATTTCTAGCATCCACAATTTGCCAATCGAAAGCACCACTTGGTGCATCTGGAACGACGCAGGTCAAGCCCTTGGGTGTCCAATGCTTCAGGCGCCGCAGAGCCATGTTGCCTTTCAACCGAACCAGAAACTGTCGGCTGTGAAGCACATTTGGTCATCATTTTTCCGTGGAGAAGGGGAGATTTTTTTCCTTTGGCCATCATTTTTCTTGAAAACGAGATGTCAACACGGCCACGTCGTTGATGTCCATGGCTAGGATCCGCGGTTGGATCCAAAACCATAGTGATCATGAGCCTCTTTTTGAAATCGTAATTTGCTACTGTATTTATTTATAGGCAGATGATGGCAGTCACAGTTTATTGACCATGATATGCCAGTCAGCCCTAATCACCTGTCACTCACCATCAATTGACCACCACTCAATCATCACTCTACCATCACAAAACATCATTGCTGAACGGCTATTCAACTAGCTGTTGATATCATCATCAACCATCACTACCCACAACTAGGCATTGCCCAGTTCTTAGAACCCACAGAATGCAGCATAGCCATCCACCAACTCTCCCATAGCCCAGCGGGTGATCCAGGTGCTGCTTGTGCCGTGCTGTGTGCAGGTGGCAGCTCAGGGGGGATCAAAAGCCATGGTGCTTGGAAACTGGTTGAGAAGCATTGTCAATAACCAGGGTTAGTAGGTGGTTGATGATGGTTAATGGTTGACTCATAGTTGATAAGCATGGTTCTTGAGATAGTTGATTAAGAACTTGTTAAGGACTGGTTTCGTAAGTGCTTCGTAACCATGATCAATAACCAGAGCTGGTTGACAACTGTTTAATAACAGCTTATGGCCACTCATTGACCAGTAGTAGGTGATAATGCTCACTGGAAGTCAGTTGGTAAATGCGTAGTCAATGAATATGGCTGTTTATTACTGATAGTTGATGGTCAATGACTAATGACCATTGATTAACCTCGTTGATGATGATTGTACTGGTTCAGAACTGGTTGACAGTGGTCAATAGCTGCAGCATAGTTGACAGTACTAGTTGATTTGTATGGCAAACAATGGTGGTCAATGACTGTGGTTAAATGATCATGATTGTATGGCAGTTGACACTGGCTGAGCTTAACAAGGGAAATGGCGGATATCTCATTGTGAATGAGGAACATTGCCAAGCTTGAAACGGGATAGAACTAGCATCAATTAAGGACGTGACATCATTGATTGTGGTAGTGAAGCAACAGCATGAACCAACGGCATGAGGATCGATGAAGGATCTAAAGACACGATCAAGGACAATCCATCCATGATGGCAAAAAGCCCAGAAGTGGCACCCGACTAACAGCAGGGAGTAATTCTTGGGAGACAGCCAAGACAATGTAACCAAGGTGTGCAGCAAAAAAAATCAGGAAAAAATCAGGAACAACAGCGGTGTGAAACTAGTCAAAGCTCGGCGATACAACGAAGGTAAGGTCACTCGTCAGCATGGCCCATGTGCCCATGTGTTGGCACCTGTCAAGAAGAGGACGCGCTCTTCGTGGTTGAAGGGTGATTCAAGCAATCAACCATGGTTGGATAGGATGGCATGTTGAGACAAACTTCTGGTTGTTTACAACATCTAGGGTGGTAGAACCTCGTGTTCTTTACGTACACACAGAGTCTTACATGAACTCTGTTGTTTGACCAACATGTAAATAGCAGATCCGACTTTCGGTATTTTCTTTCGCGCTTCACATTGACCTATTTGGAAGCTAATCACCATTGTCAACCACTGTGGGCCATAGGGACATGGCTCCTGACCAGAGCTATTGACCATAGCATTTAGGATATTAGCCTTCAACCCAGCATTCTTCTGAACCACCATTGTCAAGCTACCACATTTGTCAACCATCATTTATCATCATGAAACCAGCACGAACCATGATCAATTGTCACCATTCTTGTTCATGATCAACCATAAATCACATTCATAACCACGAATAACCATTAATAATCATTAATAGCCATTGTTAACCATTCATAAATGATTATTAATGATTATTGATTATTATTAATGTTAACCATTGTCAACCATAATATTTTTTAACCATTCATAAATACCCACATTTATGCATCACTCACTTTTTGTCGACCAAATCCCTGAGATCCAGGCGCCGCCCAATGGTCTTCGCGTCGTTCGGTCAGGCGGGATCTCACGGAGGGGAAGTGCCCCGCGCGAGATAGACCAAGTGGATTTGATGAAAAGCTGTGTGGTGGTGGTTGGTAGTTGCTTGAGGCATGGTTGATTCAAGGTTGATGATTGTGAAACACCGTTAAGACCCAAATAGTTTGATGCTCAAGCACTAGTGGTGGTCAATGGTCATTCATGGTTGATGAATGGTTGATTAAAGGTTGTTCTTTGTGGTTGATGGTGAAGCATGGTAAAGAATCGCTAATTATCTTGAGGAACGGTTCTTTAACTGCCATTGGCGATTGTCACAACCCTCGGATAGCCCTTTGAACCAGCCATATGATTATTGGTTTACGGGGCGCTATGTTTGTCGGACCTCGCAAACCAAAACTTCCTTTCAACAGACCAAGCCAGCTATGTCCAACCTTGGCGAAAACATGATCAGCCCTCAAAATTTGTGCCAAGATGCGTTGTCCACAACTGGTGTACCATGGGGTGTGGCTCCCCTATACAATATGCCGCAGTGTATGTACCAAACAGTTTATATCTATTTGGAAGGATGATATGTACAGTAACATATGTAAATACATATATGTATACATACATGTACATGTACATGATTATATTATATGTATCTGAATACATATACACATGATGATATATTCCATATACGTATTCGCATGCACATCTGCATATAACATGTATTTCCTAAACAGCTAAAGTGGACTAAGCTCCAGCTGCGTAAGGCACATGCGACTCGCAGGCAACGAGAGGCCCGCGGAGGCGTCCTCCGAGCGGGCTCGGCGTCCGTGGAGGTGGGTGCCGTCAGTGGGAGATGCCATGCTTGGTGGTGGGTAGGACATGGCTTATGCCTAGATGATGATTATCATCTAGTTAGCAGATATCATTCTATAAGATGTTAGCTGATAGTGGCTGATTGATGTTAGCTCATAGTGGCTGATTGATGATTAAGTTCATGTTAGCTGATAGTGGCTGATGCTTAAAGTTTGCACAGTACATGCATACAGTGGAGTTTGCATAGATGGAACGGTGATATGACATACCCGCGTTTTGTAAGATCACTAGCCTTGAGGAGAGGGACCCATCAAATTCGATGCTCATGCACGACCGCTAGCCATCTCTAGGGCTCCGTTCCAATCCATTCGTACCCAATCTAAGCTATTACTATGAATGCATCATTAGCACATGTAACGGATTAACTATTAATCTATTAGCCAAATCTTATCCATTATCATGAATCCATTTCTATTTGAGACATTACAATCTTGGCTATCCCAAAAAAAATCCATCAGCAGCACTTCTTAACTATTTGAGCCACTAGAAATGACTACAAGCTACTCTTAGCCATTACTATTAATCCATTACTATTTGAGCCATTACAAGCTACTCTTTGTTAAGAAGTGACTTTACTGTTAATGGGTTCAATTCAACCTCACAAATCTTACCAGTTAAGAATGAACGCAGTACAAGAAAGTAAGCCAGTAGTCAGTTAATACTCATAGCTTACTATTAATGGGTTTAAAGTAACGTTATGAATCATTTTACTGGTTAACTATCTTAGCGTCGCAAATCATTTTACTAGCTAAGAGTAAGTACGAATTACTAAAATAAGTACAATTGTAGCTTGCAAATCATTTTACTAGTTCGTCATCTTACCCTTGTAAATTACTAATGGCTTTGAACCTGAACCCCGTGGGCAGTCGACAGCGCAGGTGGATGAAGAGACGCAGCTGCAGTTGCAACGGGAGTTGGCGGAATGGGGTGCGCGACGCCCGCGTGGGGACGGTGGTTTGTGGGCTGGTTGGATGGGGATGGTATTTAGTGTTCGGGTGTTTGTACCAATCTGGGGAGACGAAAGTCATCTCCAAACATGGGGGTCACCCTTAGTCAGTACCAATCTGCCGGATTTCTTGGCAAAGAAATCGTCTTTTCCAAAATGTTGGTGGGCTTCATCCAGATGCTAATAAATAAAAAAATATATATATATATATATATATATATATATCATATATATACATATATATATATTTACATATATCATATATATATATACATATATCATATATATATATAAATATTGATATACACATATATCTTATATTTATATATAGATATAAATATTTACATATATATATGATATATGTGTATATAAATATTCATATATATATATATATCATATATATACATAAATATCTATATATACATATATCATATATATATATATATATGTTTATTTAAATACATATATATTTACATATCATAAATATATATATATATCATATATATATAAATAAATATTTATATATAAACATATATATATACATATCATATTTACATATATATATATACATTTACATATATCATATATATATACATATATCTTATATATATATACATATATATACATATATCATATATCCACAAGAATCACACTTCTCAAAGTATATCGCATCCAAAATTATATCCACAGCAATTTGCCCCACGCATTCATTGCGCCGGGGACTTGGACGCGCATGGGTGGCCATGATTGCGAAAGCAGGTGACGATGACGACGAGGACACGGAGCTCCCTGAGGAGGATGAAGGCAGCGACTTGCGACACCATGGGGAGCGTCATGATGTCAAGATGGGGTGGCGAGAGGCTTGGAACCATGGATGATTCATGACATAGAGAATTCACACAAACACAGATTTCCAGCAACCCAAGACTCATAAGGATCATAAGGCGTTGGGATGGACATGATCGGCATCTTTGAGGCAATTCCTCCCGTCCTTTCTTGGCCAATTCAAAAACCAGCAGCGTCACACCATTCGTGGACACAGCCTGCTCCAGCAGTGGCTCCTGGTTGGACCTTGTGCCAATCTTTTCAAAGAGCGGCGGCTTGGAACTTGCCACTTCCGTGCTCCCAAATTCATCAGTTGCAATCGCCAGAATGCGGTAATTTCTATTCATTTCTATTAATTTCTATTCGTTGCACTGTGTAATCAACTTGCAAGTGGTAGGTGCTGTCCTTGTGCCCATCTTTTTTTGGTTTTATCCTTATTTAATCGGAAGTTGACCACGACTTATTCAGCATTATTAGTATCAGTAAGCATTACCGGTTGGCTACTGATCATTCACCCTTATCAGTTGGTGATCAAATATCGTCAAACTATCGATATTAGCAATCTTCTAGCACTAGTTGCTTAACTATGATTACCACTACCAGCACCAGAACTACCACCACCACTACTAGTTGCTTAACAAGGCTAACCACCAGAGTTGACCACCATCCACTACTGCTAACCATCATTGACCACTACGAGTTGCTTCACCACCAACAGCTGATGAAACCATCACTGTCCTCGCAGCTGGATCTCCCATAGCCAAGCGCATTGCTCCATCGTGGGCACCACCCCGTAGGTCCCCGAGAAACGGAGCTTTTGGACCTGGCGGATTTGGAGGTGAGCGCCCAGATTTTTTCACTTCCTCAGCTTTTTGTGAACCAAACGTGTCGTGTACATCGATATATTAGATGTGCATTATATGCGTAATATATATATATATATATATATAAATATATATATATATATATATAAAATATACACACACACATTTGATGGTATACATAAATATATATATACTGTGCGCAAACACATGTGGCTTGAAGCATGATAGA
>VSDK01015169.1:3559-27856 GCA_009767595.1 Symbiodinium kawagutii
GCATTCCTGACCCCGCAAGAAACCCCAGCAAATCCTGGTCAGGCAATTCCATGGTGGGATACAACGGGCGGAGAGCGAAGGCTTCGACGGCAATGATACCAATGCAACACAATCACAAGTTGGACAACGGCTGCTACGGTGCAAATGCTAAGGAGAAAAATCAACAAAGCGAAAGCACGACGGACAAAACGCAATCGTTGCTGTTGAAGGTCGATCAACTGGCGAACCTGGATGTGAATGCAACCGGTGAGATGCAGTATGTTTTCCAAAGCAACTGTTTGTGTATCCTCACTGCTTAGATGTGAGGAAGTGGTCGTTGGGCTATCACTATGCATACACACTGACCAGCCAAAGGAAACAGGCCACCCAGCCAACAGTGAAGGCAATTGAGTGCGAAAGCACGATGCGAGCGGATCGGCGCAGCACCACCGACCAAGGCTCCAATGGCTGACGCACCGCGGCCCGACCCTTGTTGATTGCCACTGAGTGCATGCTGTGATTTTTTGATGCCTTTGTTTAAGTAGGTGAACTTATGTCACCCACTTGAAGGATCGGCGAGCGATAAAGTATTCAAGTGATCAACCCAAACCAAGACATGACATGTCAAAGGTTGAAAACTTAAACAAAGCCAAAGTTGTTGTTTTTCCCCTTTCTAATTTCCAGCTACCGCTAGGAGAAAAAGGAAACAAAGAGTTTTTGGCTATTGTGCACGATTTCGCAAGAGCAAAGCTATGTACAGAGTTTAGAACAACAAGTTTGAGCTTAACAAAGCTTGTTGCTATTCCTTACTACCGCAAGGAATTCGTTGGCTTAAAAATAAGGCTACCATCTTTGTTCCAAAGAGTGCCTGCATTAAATGCAATAGATAAGCCCACGTGAGATCCCCAACAGCGCAAGCAACGAAAAAAATACACGAGCATGTCAATGTATGACTGCAAATAGTGAGTGAGTTCTGCTTTTGTTTGCGGAAGCTAATTGTGGACATCCTCTTCTTCAACTTTTGGCAGAAATAAGTGGTTGTTATGTCCATCAAATTGTTGCAGCGTAGTAGTATAGATTATGTCGGGCTCACATCTGCCGGTTGTTGCGTGGCTGTGTCCATAGATTACTGTGCTGTTGTGCGCATTGATTGTTGACTTGTTCCGGCCATAATTGCTACCTTCATGTCTTGTGTCCATGCTTGCTTGGTTATACGCCTGCAGATTGTTGAGGTATTGTGTCAATGGATTTCTGTCAGTCATGTGCAATATCATTGCAGTGTCATGTCCTAGATTCTGTTTTTATTTCACGTCGGCAAATCTGTGTGTTGTCATGTCTTTAGGGTTGCTCGATTTCAAGTCTGTAGGCCCATTACAGCGTCATGTCTTTAGATTTGTTCGGTTTCAAGTCCGTAGTGTTATGTTCAAAGATTACTGCGCTGTCGCGTGCATTGATTGTTGAGCTTTGTTTCATGTTTGTGGATTTGTGCAGTGTTGTGTCCTAGATGAGCCTGCTTTTATGTCCAAGATTGGCCGCAAGGTGGAGGGGTGCCCCGAACAAACCACACCAAGGATCCCGGAACCCAAGGTTCCCGAAACCGAGGCAGGCGGAGGGTGCCCCACAAAACCCCGGAACCACCCGAAGGATTCCGGAACGCCACAAATCCCGGGAACCCAGGTTCCCGGAACCTACAACACAGCCACCGAACGGAAATATGCACCAGAGAACTCTGGAACCACACAAAGGTTCCCGGAACCCAGAACAAAGCGACCAAGTGGGATGGATGCCCGGTTGGGAACAAATAGTAATAGACGTTTGCCGAAAAGGAATTGAATATGGAACAACAGAAAAAATTGAAAACATAACAAATCAATTACATCAAATCATGTCATAGAATCGTAACACCATATCCGTCACATCAGACATATCATGTGTATATATATATAACACTCTATCAAGTCAAATCATCATCATCATCATCATCATCATCATCATCATCATCATCGTCCTCGTCATCGTCATCATCATTATCGTCATCATCATCGTCATCGTCATCGTCGTCATCATCATCATATCATGCCATCATTTGTTGACGTTCATGAAAGGTCAACCCCTAGAGGTACAAGTTCATTGTCTAAAAACACTTTAGATCGCTCTACTGACCACCCGTGCACCAAACACATCCTCCAACATCTAGATGCAATTTTAAGTCACTGTCAACGATCGTACATCTATTATATGTTATATGATTGATGTCGACCGCATATTCTAAAGGTCAGATATGACTGGCACTGCATGGAAGTAAGTCAGTACGTACAAAGGTAAGAAAGAAAGTAAGAAAGTAAACAAAGTAATGTAACGTAAAAGTAAAGTAAAGCAAAGTAAACTAAAGTACAATAAAGTAAGTAGGTAAGTAAGTATAAAAGAAAGTAAAGTAACGTACATAAGGTAAAAGTCAAGAAAAGTAAAGTAAAGGAAACTAGAGTAAGATACAAGAAAGTGAAATAGGGTAAAACAAAACGAAAATAAAGTGAAATAAAGTAGAGTAAAGGAAGGTAAAGTAGAGTAAAATAAAGTAAAATAAAAGAAAGCAAAATAAGGATAATATACTACAGTAAAGTGAAATAAAATAGAGTAAAATAAGGTAAAGTAGAGTAAAGTAAAATAAAGGAAACTAAAGCTACATAAAAGAAAGTAAAACAAAGTAAAATAAACTACTCAAGTAAAGTGAAATGAAGTAGAGTAAAGTGAAGTAAATTGAGGTAGAGTGAGGTAAAGTAAAGTCAAGTCAAGTCAAGTAAAGTAAGTAAGTAAGTCAGTAAGTAGGTGTACGAGCACATGGGCATGCACATTTATGCATATACGTATACATGCATGCGCTTTGGAAATAGTAAGCCGTTGAGTAGCCCAACTTAATTGTCAGGATTAGTATAAGCTCAACACGGGCAACGGTAAAACATATGCTTGCGAAAATTAATTATTGATATGATTCAGAAAGGATCAACAAAGGGTCAGTAGAAATATATGCAGGAGGATGTTTATGTCCACACACAAAACGAGCCCGAATCCCGCCCTGGCGGGCCCGAATGCGGCCCTGTCCAGTGGGACCAGAAAATGTAGAAAGACATAGTGGGGTCTGGGTCCAGGCAGGATATGGGCCTGCACAGTCAAATAATTCGTACACCTAACCGCATAATATGACATTTGTGACATGTCCATGAGATATGTGTGCCATTTCAGCAGCACGAAGCGCGATTTTAAAAAAATGAAAAATGCAGTAAAAGGCGGCAAATGGTTTGCGCCAAAAAAGAGGGCAAAGCAAGGTATACAAAGCGAAAGACGTTACTACAAATTGCGCAAGTACAACATGACAAAAAACAACCATTAGCATTTGTGCATGCGCCGCTTGCGGTTCACAACGTCCAAGTTGCTGCGGGGAGTATTACGACTACAGAAGGCCACTGGCAAACAAAAAAACAATTCAAACAAATGCAAAAAAACGGGCATCAAATACAAACGAAAGGCGCTGCTACAATCGCTAGACAGAACAAGATTCAACGACCAACTATCATTCACATCATTAATAAATTAAATTCAAAGTATCCGTGCATCTGCTTCTTCGATGTAAATGGTTCATATGTATGTATGTATTTTGAACTGTTGTTTTATGCGCTTGAAAATTTCATATGATGTGTTGCCTGGGGCAGCTATTCTATAGAAACAAGCCTCACATTCATTCCCTTTCAATCCCGATAAGATATAAGTTGGTATAAGTCAATATGATTATATGATATGTTATTTTTAATGTTAGGCATATATTTAAACGTATGTTTATATGTTTTTTAAACGTTTGGACTAATTATATGTAATGTGGCCTGGGGCGGCTATTCTATAGAAACAAGCTTTACATGGCTTTTGAATTCTGATAATATATAATGCATTTATTATCTGTCGTCATTTCTTTTTTGTTTTTCTGATCCTGTCAAACCATCGAGCCTGAATGACCGCAGATCGCTCACTCAGGGAACTACTGGTCCCATTGCTGGGCCCAATCATGCCACTTTGCTATCGCTACTTTTGCCAGACGCGGCCAGACGCAAGTCCAGGTTCCTTTGTTGCATGGCTGTGCTTGGTGACATGCACTCTATAGACATTCCAGAAGACCTGGTCAAACAATTCCAAATTTGATGCCACAGGTCTTTTTTTCCGTGCTGTACTAGACTTGAAAGTGTTTGCGCTCTTGCTTCGATTTTGTTTTCCTTATTTTTGAATTTGGACTTTGCCGAAGTCCTCAGTTCTTCAGAGTTCTTTTGAGTTCTTTGCGTTGTCTTTCTTCGGTTAGTCTTCGCTTCGCCAGGTTTCTTGAACGGAGGTGCCTTGTGCAGCTCACGTCCTGGACCTCAGCTCGTTCCTCGTTTCATGTCACCAAAGGTCATGTGGTGACACGTATGGTGACTCGTTGTGACTCGTTGTGGCTCGTGTCCTCTTTGCTTCATCGCTGATATAATCTGAACATATCTACAGAAGCCATCTTCTGATTCCAGCTTCCGCAGCGGAGCCATGGATACTTCGACATCAATTTTCGATGCAGCCTTGCAGAGGCAAGCAGAAGGGCTGATGAATCGGGCTGTCAATTCCTGTCAAGTTGAGAATCTGTGAACCTGTTGAGCTCCAATGTCGACCCAATAGTTCTTTCATAAAATGATGACATCAGGTTTCAGTCCCAGTAGTAACTAGCCTCCTCTCGGAGCATTCAAAAGACTTCCCTTCCTCACTGAATGCACAGGCACCGTGACGAGATTTTGGTGCATTTGAACGCTATGTTGGAGAAATTTGACGCGATGCTGGAGAAGCGTATGCAAGCCTTCGACTTGGCGGACTCTGAGCTTGTGGAGAGCAGCGATTTGGATCTTCGTTATGATTCGACTGAGTCTGAATCGATTGCGAGCTCTGGTGGTAAAGATAGAGATGCTGAGACAGATGGAGGAGCTCATAAAAACTTCGTAGAAGAGTCACCAGGACGTTCACCAGGACGTTCACCAGGACGTTCACCAGGACGTTCACCAGGACGTTCACCAGGACGTTCACCAGGACGTTCACCAGGACGTTCACCAGGACGTTCACCAGGAAATTTGCCAAGCAGAAGTGCCACTTCAAGAACGCTTTCGAAAGGTCACACAAAATCCAGATCCGGCGATGACTTTCCCAAGAAGAGTGTCAGTCGAGGTCTTGGCAGAAGCAACAGCTATGAAACTGCTTTAGCTGAAGAAAGCCGTTTGCAGTTTACTTTTGCCAATTTCTTCTCAGACTTGGATGTGAGTGCCCAGAACCCTGTTCGCAAATAAAGAAAAGAACAAGCATAATTAGAACAAAGTGTTCCTCAGCCACTTTTAAAAAACACGGACTGAAGATAGCTCAGCAGAGATTCCATGAGTTTTCGCTTCTTTCTTGGTGCCCGGTGAGTTTCTTGTCAAGCCGAGGAGGACAAAAATTCGGGCACATTGCAGTGCCTTTCAACGTAGGGCAGCACGATTGGTCGCATCCACTTGGTTTAATCTGCTGTTTGTCGTGATTATTGTAACGAACTCGGTGTACCTTGTTTGCAGTGAGTCAATGACTTGATTTCTCTGCATCTTGCGTTTTCCATTTGCGACTCAATCTTTTCCACTTGCCAACAATTTTATCATCAGCCGCAGGCATTTTTAGCATAAAGCTGGTTTCAGGTTTTGTCTTCTGTTTCCACCTGCCAGGAGAGTTGAGGTTATGTTTTTCAAAAAGGAGCACAACTCTGACAAGGCAACAGTCCACAATCACCGCACGAAAACGACTTGGGCAGCCAGCCAGAGGGCAAATGACAGTGAAGATTGCGTTCCTGACTTTACCCAACCACCCTGCAGAGGTTTTGCCAACAGTCTCAGATCTATGGCCGGAAAATGCAAAAGTTGCTTCACGGGATGATATTGGGAAGAATGCCAAAAAAATGTTTCTCACACTTGGCTCCTGCCAGAATTGTGGGCAGTAAATTTTCCCCATGCATCCCTCACACTCGGCACTCCAACTTTTTAGGAGAAACTAGAATTCTGCATCCTTCCACTTTTTTTAGGCAGCAAATGTCAACCTTCAACAATCTGCAGGCAGAAAATTCTACCCTGTGCCCGCCGCAAAAGATATCAAACCTGGATTCTGCCGGCCTGACGATGTTCTATTTCGCCAAAAATGAATGCATTGTCTTAGCAATGCCCTGTTTGTAAACTCAAAAAAGGCTACCCAAACGACAAAAATGCGGATGAAAATTGCATCTCTAGTCCTTCAGAAGTCCAAAGAAGGAGTCCTTGTCCATGTGACACAAGGATACTGTGTGGATACTGGATACATTTTTGAATACATTTGGATACACTTCTTGTTTTTCGTCCAGTTTATGCTCATTTTTCCTGGAGTCCCAAAGCTTGCACCAAACCCGCTACCCGGGCCAAGCAAGGGGAAAGGTGAGTGGTTCTCACTCAGCCTTCAGATTCTTTGCGTGGCACAGCAGTACAAAGCTCGAACATGTTCGAACATACAATCCATACAATCTCTATCTTTCACTGAGTGTGCGAACATACAATCCATACAGTGTCTATCTTTCACTGAGTGTGCACGCTTTTAGACTAGTTTAGGAGTGTGGAGTCATTAAACAAATTGGTACACGGAAGGATGAAAGGTGCATATTTGAGTGGTCAGTGCCAAAGACTTGGTTCATTTACACCATGTAGACGTGCCTTTTGCGCAAAGATGCAGATACCAGGGATGCGATGCGGCTTTGCAGGTACTTGGGAGTTCAAGCTGAGATCAACGCTATGTATGATGACTTTTTCATCCATCCCGCCTTGCTTGCTGTGCACATTATGTACATGGGACTCTTCTCCATAGAAATCTTTATCCGGTGTGCAGCAGTGGGGCCACTGGAATACGTGTTTGGTTCTGGATGGGCATGGCATTGGCTGGACATGGTGGCTGCCACTTGAACCCAAACGTGGATGGGCCCCGGTGACATTTTTTGGCTTTCCCACAAGAAGCTTCGTGTTGATGTTGCGATTGACTTCATGAATAATCTTTTAATTGACGTTGTGATTCCTATTCTTGTTGCGAGCAGCTTCTTCTCACTCAGGTGATCTCTTCCTGGGTGGAAATGGCAGTCAGTTTATTGGACAAGTCCGGACAGTTCTCTTCAGCCGCCAGCAATTTCCGAATCCTCCGAAACTTGGAACAGAGCATTCAGACTACACAGCGGGGCAGTGAGGGCATCTACGAATGCTGAGTGTTGACTGACAGAGGGTTCTGTGGGCCAAGGTGATGAACTGCTGTAAGTTTGTTCTTGATTTTGTTTGAAACTTCAATGCATAAGAACCTCGGGATGAAACCTGAACTTTGGGAATGCCACAAAGAGTCATGTTTCCAATGGTTCACCTTTGTAGTGTCGCCCTTTCTTCAAAAACTGCCAGTGGGAAACTTCATCGGAAACTGCGTTAGGAAACAGTTGAACTTCATTGGCCATGGGGTTGCAGACACGAGAGTTGCCTCGCCAGGAATCTTCAGAATTACACGATTGGTGAAGGCACGTCTGAAGCAGAGAAGCATCTCAGGGCAAAACTTGACTAGGGAGTGGTGGAAGGATTAGACAGGTGCAAAGTGAGCTTCCCAAACCGAGAGGCAAATGTAGAATGGACAAGTAGTGACACGCAGTGACAAGTAGTCGCAAGTAGTCACTAATAGGCATGTGAGCAAAGAAAGTGATGCTTGGCAGATTCGAGACTTTTTTGGAGCTTGGCAGGCGCTGCGATCCTTAAGCCTGGTCAGATTTATTGGAGCCTTGAGGACCTTGGTACATTCCATTGCCGACACACTGAAGCCGCTTCTTTGCGCGTTACTTCTGTCACTTGGCGCCACAGGCTCCACAGGCTCCACAGGCTCCACAGGCCTCTCCTGGTGTCATGGCCGTCACGGTCTTCGCGCAGCTGCAGCAGGTTCCTTTGATTTCCTTTGCTTATCGACTCCGCTCTGAAAGGTGCCAGGTGAAGGCAACAAAATGAAAGGTGCTTCTTGAGCTCAACAAACGAGCTTACGCCAGCTCAACGCTCTATGAATCCATAGTTCAACAGCTCAACAAAGATCTAGCTTAAGAAAGATCCACCTCTGCAATACTTCAAGAGATGAAGAGTTCAACCACAGCTACTGAAACACTGAAACTGAAGCTCAATAGTCCAATGAAACAAGAGCATTCAGAGAAGTTTCTCATAAAATGCTGGCCTTCCACTTGTCGACTTCGAGTTTTTGACGAAGTCTCTCTCGAACCGCGCTCCTTTTCAACTGGTGGTGTGTCATTGGTTTTTGAGGATGATTTTGCCTGAAATACTTGTTTTCATTTTTTTTTGGGACTGTCTCTATCAAAAGCTCAAAGCCAGCTTATAAGCTGTCGACAATGCTAACAAGTTAGGGATTGGGGGTTTGATGCCCGCTTGGCAAAAACTTGCTCCCAATTCTAATTGGGTTATAAAGTGTGCGGGTTCTGTACCATCACGCATTTCGCCGGCGGCGTTCGATTCCCTTGGGCGCGGGCGACAGGGGTTCGAAAGCGTCGCATTTCAAATGTCATAAGTAGCTTTTGACGGGTAAATATATATATATATATATATATATTATATGGCAGACAATTTTGTTGAAATCGCAGCCGGAAGGTTTTCACATCTCGCAGTTTATTGTTCGGTGAGTGTTTCCATCACAGACTTCTGAGTTCGAGGGATTCGCTTGAGATGATGTGAGATGGCCGAATTTGACAGCTTAAAATGATCTGAAAGGTTGTTTTCAGCTCCATATTTGGGCATGACTTGAACTGGGAAACTCAAAGATTCTCGGGGTTTTCCAGGTTTGTCCTTTACGGATACTTCTTTGCGAAACGCTGAGAGACAGACTCAGCTTCCAAGAGAGATTTGATTGAAACAGGGAACGCTTCTAAATGTACTGCCCCTGGGGGTCAGATACACAAACTTCAAGCTTCAGTATTGTATGTTTCACTAAAGACCAGTTTTTTGCTAAAGACCCTGTGTGGAAGAGTGATCTGCTGTTCAGATCAGCCAAGTGCAACCAACTCGCTAGAAATCAAGAGTGTCAGGGTAGCGAGGTGTAAGCGAGATCAGCTTCAAAAAAGATCTGATTGCAGGATCTATCAGATGAAGAGCATCAGGCGGCGAAGGCATCAACGAGATTGTATACTTTGAAAATGGCAAGAAAGTACATATAGCCTGTCGTGCCCGATGTAATTACTTCAGTCCTGGAAGAAATGCACCCCTGGCTACACCACGCAGAGTCGGTTCTCCAAGTGCAATCATCTCACAAAAACATCTGTGCTGGGGGCGACCTCAGGACTGTGTTCAACAAGGTCATATTCCCATATATTCCCAACTCCTGCCAACATAAACCAAGAACGACGAAGTCAAAGTGGATTGTTTTTTCCTCGAATTGTGTGTTTCGCCACAGTTTTGGGACCCTTTCTCAGCCACGTTCATTTCCCCCCGCCAGCAAGCCAGAGTATATAGTGTCTTTCGACATCTCTCCCGTCGCTCGCAGCAGGCAATGTCTCATGTGTTCAGAGCGCCACAGCTAGCTCAACGTAGGCCATGAGATCTTCGTTGTTCGGAATCTTACTTTTGATTTCTTCCAAGTGCAATCGGTTCCCCCAAAGCTACCGCAGCGTCATCTTCATGTGTGAAAGTTCACATGATTGTTGACATCCCCCATCCAACTCCACCCGGCCAAACGTATGCGTAGCATATGATAATAGTGATCATGATTCATGATCATGAATCATGATCATGATCATGATCATCGTCAACGTCACCACCACCACCACAAGCATCATCATCATCATCATCATCATCATCATCATCATCATTATCATCATCATCATCATCATCATCATCTCATCATGTTTTCATCATTATCATCATGATGTTGTCATCATCATCATCATCACCGTCATCATCATCATCATCATCATCATCATCATCATCATCTTCATCATCATCCCCATCGTCATCGTCATCGTCATCGTCATTGTCATCCTCATCGTCATCGTCATTGTCCTCATCATCATCGTCATCGTTTTTGTCATCCTCATCCTCCTCCTCATGATCATCATGATGTTGTCATCATCATCATCATCATCAAAATGTTGTCATCATAATCGTCATCAATATTATCATGATGTTGTCATCATCATTATCATCATCATTATCATCATCATTATCATCATCATCATGATGTTTTCATCGTTATCATCATGATGTTGTCATCATCATCATCATCATGACCACCATCATGATGTAACCATCATCATCATCATCATCATCATCGGCATCGTCATCGTCATCGTCATCGTCATCATCATCATCATCATCATCATCATCATCATCACCGTCATCATCACCATCATGATGTCATCATCAGCATCATCATCATCATCATCCTCCTCATCGTCATCGTCACAGTCATCCTCACCGTCTTCTCATCGTCATCGTCATCCTCATCGTCATCATCATCCTCATCGTCATCCTCATCCTCATTGTCATCCTCATCGTCATCCTCATCGTCATCGGCATTGGCATCGGCATCGGCATCCGCATCGGCATCGTCACCGTCATCGTCATCGTCGTCGTCATCATCGTCATTGTCATCGTCATTGCATTGCCATCGTTATTGTTATCGTCATCGTCATTGTCATCTGCTACCTGATCCTCACCTTCTCGTGGTGGTGGCGGGCCCCGTGTGTTGGCATCACGGGGTACGAAGAGGACTTGAGAACGAACTGCGGTGTGACTGTGGTTCCAGTTAGTGCAATTCAAAAAAATGGAAAAAAGAAAAAAAAGAAAAAAATGAAAAAAAAGGAAAAAAGGAAAAAAAAGACAAAAAAGAAGTGAATTCGTCAACAGTGACGTGCGATAAAAAAAGAAAAAAAGCAAGTCCAGCGCGCCGAAGCCGCCGTGAGTCAAAAAAAAGAGCGCCAATTAAGGCAAGCTTCTTGGAAGCTTGGTAGGCTCAGAACCCCCGGAATCCTTTTTTGGGGAATTTTTTGGGGACTTACCCCCAAGGTTGAGTGTACTCACACGTGTCTTGGTCTGCACCTTAGAGACGACGTGTGTGGAGAGGACGACGACGATGACAATGATTGGAGCTACAAACGCTTCAATGTCACTGGCCCGCAATGGGCCCCCAGGGTTGGCAATTCGCCCGTGTGTGAGCCATGGGCTGCTGAGCTGCCTACGCCCAGTTAGCAGATGCTGCGCTTGCTGAGCGCAGACGATGAGAAAGCCTCCAGTGATGGTGGCTTCGGTGACACTTGGCTGCATGTCATGTGTACAAGCTGGCCTGACTCTCAGATGTTAGGAGCCATGTTGAGTAGTGTTTGGACGATGTCTCTGTGCGTTGTTTTCACACTTGGAGATTTTGGTAGATATTGGCGTAAGAAACGCAAACGGCAAAAGAAACGACAATTGCTCAAAGCCAAATGGTGGCTCAGAAAGAAACTTGGTGTCTTCAAAAAGAAGGCGCAGGGCAAAAGGTGGGTTGCGCAGTGTCGGTTTTGCAAAAACCGACGACTTCGCCATGCCCGACTCCGCAACAGACACAAAGCTTACCAGCTCCGCTGCAAGCAACAAAACCTCCCTTGTCCCCCTTCCACTGGTTCTCCCCGTGGTGTGGTTGGAAAGGTTCCGGATGTTCCTATGGCTGAGGGCCCCTCTACCCTCCCTCCTGGCGGGCTTCCCTTCCGGGCTGGTGCTGGTCATTCTTCGGCTACTGCTCGTAAGGAATAGGCGGCATCTGAGGAGCCGTCGGAGGAGCAGATTTCAAAGTGAGCTGCTCCATAGTCTTGGCCAACTTGACCATCTTCAGGTTTAGGTCTTGCAGATTCGTCAATTGGGTAGCGCTGCAGTCCAAGAGGTTCTTGGACAGTTTGTTGGAGACCTGCAAAGCTCCAGCGATGATACCTAGGGTAACATTCATCTCGAAAAGAAAATGTCACTTGACATGAACATGCAGAACATCACTTGATGTGCATATGCATGTTGATGGCTCTGGTCACTTGACCCTGTGAGCCACACTGCAGGCGTATGAACTTAACATGTCAGCTGCAAGTGTGACTCAAACTGAAGTGAAGCAGTGAGAGACTAAAAGAACTTTACTCAAAGTTCAACTACCCAACTGCAAATCGCAACTGACATGAACAACTGTACTGAAACTCAGCAGTTTAGTTCATAAAAGGGTTGCAACTCAAAAAGGTTCACTGTGTGCACTTCAAGAGTTAAAACTCTTTCATCTGTTTTGTCTTATGAATAAAACTTCATCATGCGTTGCATGAGGTGCGTCAAAATCGAAACCACTATGAAGGAGCATTTCAGAAGGAAACCGAAGGGCACCGGCAGCCAATTGCCACGCGAATTTCATTTCGTTTGCCAGAAGCAACTTAATTTTTTCCCCGCGGCGCCTCACGAGCAGTAAACTCAGGTCGCTATAAGCCCGAGTAGAAGCAATACTAACAAAGCAAATTAAGACGATACAAGTGACGTGATGATGTGAGTTGAAAAAAAAACCAGAAACCGAACAACAACAGCACCCAGGAAACAAGCAACCAGCCACAAACAACCAGCCAACCAAACCAAGAAGCAGAACTCAATCCACCACCGTCTCACTTATACCGAAACGCAAAAAGACTCTAGGTGAAACTCCGCACTCACTCCGCTCGGGTGACAAAGAACCAGGCATCAGCATCTCTTGCATCATCATCATCATCATCATCATCATCATCCTTCTGCATAACTTGCCTTCGATCTACGTCACTGAGTTCTGTCTACAATCCAGCACCATGTAACTGCAAGTAATCCGTTCCGGATCCGTTGTTGCAACTTCGTACAAGCCAAGGGAAGCAACCGGAGCACCGCGCAACAATAGTACATCCCAGAATAAATGCGAAGATATAGAAGTGAAAAGAGGGGGGGCCCAGCCTCCCCGAATGAGAGCGAATCAATTTACGAAAGCCCAGCCATAGAAGGCATACCAGAATCGTCTCAGTACTGTGATGAGCACCAATCAAAGCCAGTGTATCTCCAAGGACTGTGTCTCCCGGCCTTTTTCTCCCAATCAGAGGCATGTGGTCCATCGGACATTGTCTGGAAGACTTCGTGAGAAGCATGCGGAAAGCATCGCCTACGGCCAGAAACATCGACTCGGAGAGTGCTCCGATCTTATGTAAGGAAGGTACCTTGGCCACACTCTTGCAAATGTCGTTGAGTCCGGTGAATTCGCATGTGTGGACAAAGCCATACTTCAAAAAGCAGGCGTACATCTCCTATGGAAGTCACTACGGCAAAATCATGTTAACTAACGATACCCAATAATAGCGCCTACCCTTCGAGCTGAAAGTTGCCAAGGGGCAAAGAGAAAAAGATTGAGTGATGATTCTCAATGAGAGCTACACCCATGTGTAATGACAACTGGCAGTGAGGAGACACTGATTGCTTAACGGTCAAGGCAGCCTGCTTATCTTTTAGCAAGTCAGTTGAAGCGCTATCCTCCATATCCATACCGCATTCCTGGATATGATCGCCAAGTAGGGGAAGTAGCTGGTCGCTCAAAGTAGCACTGTGTGCAGATGCAGTTGCGGAGATGCGCAACCGGGATACAGCAAGTATTTTGGTGACAAAGCGCACAGGGACTGTCACAACAAAGCCTGAATGCAGATCGCGAATAGCCGTAATAGTAGCGAGTCATCAAGAGCGCATGCAAGGCTCTGGGCGATGGTGGATGCGCCCTGTCATATCCAGTCCTGTCAATGAGCGTTAGTGTGACATTGTGATCAAAGCTGCTCAGAGTCTAGGAGTGCATGAAGCATCCATACATAGGGCCAAATAAATAAAAATGGCATCGGGGACTTCCAAGCTTCAATGGAAGCAAGAAACTTGCAGCTGGAAATGTCGCTGCCCAAACCGCCAGGCAGCCATGACTTCTCCTCCTCGCTTCTCCATAGCGTCGCCAGACGACAAATGGTCCGCTCGACGGATAACAGGAAGCTGGTTAGGGCCGTGCATACCAAGCCAGCGGGCCCCTTGGCGTCATCCACTCCTGACATTTTTTTTGCCTGATCTGCGCTGTTGTGGCGCTAAGCCTCAGTCACTGGCACAGACTGCGATGGCGAAAAGGAAAAGGCGCCAAAAGTGCCACAGAACCAACCAGAAAACCGGGGGGGCGACCAAAAGAGAAGCCAAAACAAACAAATACAAACCAAACCACCCCAAAAACCAACCAGCCAAACCAGAACCCAGGGCACCATGAAACGTTAACTAGGTGAAACTTCCGCACTCACTCATCTCACGCATCGATGTTCCAGGCATCAGCATCTTGCATCATCTTGCCTTACCACTCAGCTGGACCATCTTCCAACTGACAAAGAGTAGGCGTTGCCATTGCATTGCAGTTGTAAATCGTTGACATGAGGTGGCTCAGTGTTTCTTGTTACACTTTGCAGCTAGTTGTTGGGCAAGTATGCAGATTGCAAAATGCAGCTATTCGTTTCGCGCCTGGACGACACGTACGCAAGCGAGGCAGAAGCAAGAGAACAATGCTCGAAGGAAAGAGGGGGGTTGCGCCCCCCCCCCCATCCACACTAATTCACGGAGCAGAAACTCCTGCAGAGGCCTCCCCAGAGAACTCGGACGCAACGGGATTGCCTGACCCAGAGGTCAGGATGGCATTCAAGGAAGGTGTCAGCTGTGACAACGTCGCTTCGAGTTGGCAGGGAATCCTTAGAGAACTGCGGCAACTCCAGCCCAGAAGCAATCCAATCATCAGTACACACGGTTTCGACAAGGTGTCCCGCGGCCCTTTCCGCCCAAGTGAATACACATGGTACAGCGGCTCAAAGAGAACGCTTTTGATATGTCATTGAGGCCTGACCCGAGGATGAGGAGAGAATATCCGTGTTTCCAAAGGATACTTAGACGATCTGTTTTTTTGTATTTAGTTTAGTAAAGTTATGTTAATTTTGTTGAATTAAGTTGGGTACAATTAGTAATTTATGTCAACTCAAGTTAACTCAAGTTAACTTTTTTGGAGGGGTAAAACATATAGTTTGGCGCCAGCATGCAACCACATCCCCTCAAGAAATTTGAAAATTTTGATTTTTTTTCAAGAAAATTACACCGCCGTGGACCCCAAACAATTTGAAGTTATAAATTAATATACATTTTGGACAAAAATGATCGCACTTAAGGTCGCCACGCTCTGTGTAGACCATGTTGCGTTGTACTTGTGACGTGTTGGGTCAATGTTTTTTTCTGTATCTGCCAGGTGAGGGTTGTTAGATTTTATGTCAACTATCTCCTTCTCGTTTTCCTCTTGTCCAAATAGAATGCTAGAAGATACGCCAGATAGAATGCCAGAAAGATATGCCAAATAAAATGCCAGAAGATACGCTAACTGGAATACCACAAATATACCAAAATAGATTGCTAGAAGATTTGCCAGATAAAATGCCAGAAGATATGCCAGAAAGCCAACTGGAATGGCAGAAGATGTGTCAGATAAAATGCCAGATATGTGAGATAAAATGCTAAGACCTATGCCAGATACAATGCCAAAAGCTATGCCAGATAAACACCAAAAGCTTTGCCAGATAGAATGCCAAAACCTGTGCCAGATAGAACGCCAAAAGCTTTGCCAGAAGATATGCCAAAGAGAATGCCAGAAAGATATACCAAATAAACTACTAGAAGATATGCCAGAAAAAATGCCAGAAGGTATGCCAACTGGAACGCCAAGGAGTTGCCAGAAGATATGCCAGAAGATATGCCAAATACAATGGCAGAAGATATGTCAGCTAAAATGCCAGAAACTCTGCCAAATAGATTGCCAGAAGATATGGGAGATAGCATGCCAGAAAATATGCCCGAAAATGTCTTGCCATGATCAATCACTCGAAGTGCATTATTTTTTTTCGAAGGCAAATGTTGTTTTTTCGATTGTAGGCCTTCAGCCAATCTTGAATTGCAAGCTATTCGTTTCTGTTTGAATTTTTGGACCGCCCTGCCCCCCCCTCCTCTGATGATTGTTAATTTCACTTGGGATGTTTGATTAATTGAGGATTTTGCAAAGATTTGTTTTTGCGAACGAAATATGTGGATCAGCTGCATAGACTATTGTAGTGCGGTGGCTTCAGATTAGCTGGTTTGAGGTTTCTGCGCTCTTAGCTGATAGTTTGGGTCAACAACTGGTTGGGTTTATGACCGTGGAGTGCGACTAGCGCAATGTAATGCGCAATGATTTGTGTTCCTCATGTAGATAAATGATTGCCGTGGGTTGGATCGAAGCGGGCAACAATCAATGTTTTCCCGTCAGAAAACGTTTTAAATACGTTTTTCGTGTTTGTTTCCAGAAGTCCCAAAAGCCATTTGCCCCGCGGTGGGTCCATGCGCTTGGTTGGCATCAAATAATTTTCAAAGATCAGCTTGAGGAGCGATGTGTATGTTTTTGATGTAGGCCAACCCGCTCTTTCAAACAGAAAGTGGGATGAATGGCCAGTTACATCAACACAAGGTTTCCAAGCTCCAATCCAAGAAAATTTTGGCAAGCAAGTCTTGAATTCTCTTGCTGCGTCACTTCCGGTGACTTACCTGATCAACATCTGTGGCTTCTTACTTCTCTATCCTAGGGCCTCGAATCGGCGCTTTTGTTTGCCGCTGCTCTGCCGCTGCTCATGCTTGTCTCCCTTTGTCTTCCTTTGTCTCTCTTTGTCTACCCTTTGTCTCCCTTGTGGCTCCGGATCGGCGCTTTGTTTGCCGCTGCTCTGCCGCTGCTCATGCTTGTCTCCGTTTGTCTTGCGTTTGCTTCCCCTTTGTCTCCCCTTTGTCTCCCCCTTTGTCTCCCTTTTGTCTTCCCTTTCTCTCCCCTTTGTCTTTCCTTTGTCTCCCTTGTTGCTCTGGATCGGCGCTTTGTTTGCCGCTGCTTTTCCGCTGCTCACGCTTGTCTCCCTTTGTCTCGCCTTTGTCTCCCCATTGTCTCCCCTTTGTCTCCCTTTTGTCTCCCCTTTTGTCTCCCCTTTGTCTGCCCTTTGTCTCCCCTTTGTCTCCCTTGTGGCTCTGGATCGGCGCTTTGTTTGTCGCTGGTCTGAAGCTGCTCACGCTTGTCTTCCTTTGTCTACCCTTCGTTTCCCCTTTGTCTCCCCTTTGTCTTCCTTGTGGCTCTGGATCGGCACTGTGTTTGCCGCTGCTCTGTTGCTGCTCACGCTTGCCTCCCCTTTGCCTCCCTTTTGTCTCCCCTTTGTCTCCCCTTTGTCTTTCCTTTGTCCCTTTTGTGGCTCTGGATCGGCGCTTTGCTTGCCTCTGCTCTGCCGCTGCTCATGCTTGTCTCCCTTTGCCTCCCTGCGTTGCCCCTGTGTCTCCCCTTTGTTTTCGTTGTGGCTCTGGATCGGCGCTTTGTTTGCCGTCGCGCTGCCGCTGCTCATTCTTGTCTTCCTTTGTCTCCCCTTTCTTCCCATTGTCTTCCCTTTGTCTCCCCTTTGTCTCCCCTTTGTCTCCCCTTTGTCTCCCTTGTTGAACTGTTGGCCACGTACAAGATTTCCTTTCTGCGCTGAATTGTTCAAATGCTGGACTCAAAAGAATCGTTCTGATTACAAGGGGGCAGGGCGGGATAAAAATACACAACCTAAGATCTATGAAAATTTTATTGTAAACAAACCACGCAATTCAAAACACAAGTTTACGGTATACACCCTGGAAATCCTTGTGCTCAATGCGCCTGCTATCTGGGGCCTATGCTGGTGTAATTTCATTAATTCTAAGGGCCTTGACCGTTCTATGACCCAGCTAATTCCAAGTACCGGAGCTGGAACATGGTTTTCAAATATCGGCGTTTTTACTTTCATTTTAAAATTGTCTTTCAAATTTTTCAGGTCCATGCTACCGACAAGAAATCAAAAAATCACAAGCAAGGATTTCAAAAAGGAAACCCGCACGGATCTTGTGTCATGACAAGCAAATCCCAAGCACAGATTCCTGCGTGGCAAATGAAAAACAACACCAGTCCAGAAACCAGGAGACAAATGAAAGGACCTGGGGGACAAATGAAAGCAGACCAGCCCACACACCACCCTTGACACGGCATCCGGAATAAAAGCAGACCAGCCCAAAAGCCGGGCACCACCCTTGACACAGCATCCGGAGACAAATGAAAGCCCCAAGGGAACAATGAAAAGACCTGGGAGACAAATGAAAATATTTGGGGGACAAATGAAAAGACTTGGGAAACAAATGAAAACAAACCAGCCCAGAATCCGGACACCACCCTTGACACAACATCCGGAAACAAATAAAGGGGCGTACAAAACAAATTAAATGAAAAGACCTGGGAAACAAATAAAGGGACCTACAAAAGAAATGAAAGGAGACCAGCCCAGAAGCCGGACACCATCCCTGACACAGCATCCGGAAACAATTGAAAGGGCCTGGGAAACAAAATAAAAAAAATTGCAGACAAATGAAAATGGGAGACAAATGAAAAGACCTGGGAGACAAATGAAAGCAGACCAGCCCAGAATCCGGACACCGCCTTGACACAGCATCCGGAGACACATGAAAGGACCTAAGGCAAATGAAAAAACCTGAAAAACAAACGAAAAAACCTGGGAAACAAATGAAAGGAGACCAACCCAGAAGCCGGACACCACCCCTGACACAACATCCGGAAACAAACGAAAGGATTTGGAAAACACATGAAATGAATTTGCAAACCAATGAAAAGAACTTGTAAACAAATAAAAAGACCTGGGAGACAAATGAAAACAAACCAGCCCAGAATCCGGACACCACCCTTGACACAGCATCCGGAAACAAAGTAAAAGACCTAAGAGACAAACGAAAAGACCTGGGAGACAAATGAAAGGAGTTGGGAGACAAATGAAAGGAGACCAGCCCACAAGCCGGACCCAACCCCTGACACAGCATCCGGAGACAAATGAAAGGACTTGGAGAACACATGAAGAAGTTTGCAGACACATGAAAAGAGCTGGGAAACAAATGGGGAGACACATGAAGTCAGACCAGCCCAGAAGCCGGACACCACCCTTGACACAGCATCTGGAAACAAATTAAAGGACTTAAGAGACAGATGAAAAAACCTGGGAGACTCATGAAGGGACACCAGCCCAGAAGGCGGACACCACCCGTGACACAAGGCGGACACATCTCAAGATAGAATTGAGTACCCCAACAATAACTGTTTGGGGAAAAATTGCCAGCATACAAAAAACAAAAATGGCTTCATTGAATGTTCAAATCTTTATGGACATGTGTCAAATTGACAAAAAATATAATTTTCAACTCATGTAAAAAAATTTTGGGCACAGCCAAAAAAAAGCTTCTTAGCTTAAATGCATCATGGCCACCAAGGCCAAAACAATGCAAGGCTATAAAAAATGCCATGAATGCCAATAGACAATTACACCAAACATGTAAGGCCAAGAGGCGTGCAATGCCACAAGGCACAGCCAGAGCAACAGCCAAGCAAAGCAGCTGATTTTAGCTTTGGAACATTCTGTAAACTGAGTATGGCAAGAGCACTTTGGCTTCCTTGTCTCCTTTATGATATATTACTGGCGTTATAATGTCTGCCGTTGGAATGAACCCTACATTGGAGCTTGAAACTCTGTAAGTAGCAAGTTGCTTGGTCCGGCGGGCACCCACTCTTGGGCATCCCATGCTTTCACAAGGGTAGCGATGGTGCCATTCAACAAGAAATGCAACTGGACCTGCGCACCTCTGAGCTCATTCATTCCTGCCTTGTACGCAACCACACAAGGAACATGGTTGATGGAAGCAAGCTGGCTGGTCCTGGCACCTTGTCCTGTTTCACCAATCATCCTGGACAAAATTTGGAATGACTTCTTGGAAGCTTGGATGTCAGCAACCAAGTGGACACCATCTTGAAATTTATTGGGCTCTTCCAAAGCACATAGCTGTTTGGCTAACGCTTGCTCCAACAAATTTTTGCAATAGTTGGTGGTGTTACAAGCGCTGGTACAGTAAGTAACTGGCCCAATGGTTTATGCTTCCTTTCCTTGGCAAAGCATGATACCAAACTTTGGAATTTGGCCAATGCATCAAGGAAATGGAGCAACCAGTGCCACTTTTTGATGAGAGGTGCTTCTAGAAAGGCTTGGACAAAAGTGGAAAGAATTTTTTCCACAATTGGTAACAAATTGTCCCTCGTGGCACCATCAATCCTGGCTGCATCAAGAAGGTGGTCCGACAACTCTTGTTTCGGCCCGCAACGCCTGGCAAGCAAGTGGGCATTGACCTTTGGGAAGCACATACTGTGCACAAAATGTCTGATTATAGGGTACATTGACCAACATTTACTGGCCTGGGAGACATTTTCTCAATTGTGTTTACGACTTGCCATTTTCTTTTTGCCAAAATAGTTTTGAAAACGGTGTGCAATTCCAAGCATTTGGGAATTTCCAGAGTTGGAAATACCCTTCTAGAAATGGTTAGATGTGGAGACGTGGTGAACCAAGCATTAGTCTTGGAGAAATGGTGGCCCAACTCAAGAAAGCTGGCGCACCAAGCGCATGACTTTCTCTCTGCGCTTTCTAACACAGTCGGTATGCTTGGCCATTGACTAAGTTTTGCCTGAATCACCACAGATCACTTTCTTACAGAATGGCCAGTCCCCCTGAACCTTTTTTTTTTCTGCGAGGGCGCCGCTTGTGCACTGTGGCAAGTCCCCCTGAACCCCCCAACTGCCACCACCAGATCCTGCACAAACATTACTTGAGGTGCACACTTCGCTTTGCCACTTTCAGCGCCACAAGGGCACAATGCTTGCCGCATGGGGCAGTTCCTGTGCCACAGACACAAGTTGCAGTCCAGCTACTGGACAGCAGGCTGTTATGCCAGTTGCATGCTCTGAACTTGCAACCCATGTCCCAGAAGATAGTATTGAGGTTCGTTTGGTTTTTTTGATGTTGCGCCAAATCTATTCTGGAAATTTCATATTTGAGTGTAGCATTGTGCCTTCTGCCACAGAAGTTTCTGTTGGCCATGGACCTATGCATTTTCTCCCTTCTTGATGGAGCAGGCAGCCTAATACCTTATAAAACAATGTCTCGGGTGGAGGTGCATGATGATGCTGTTTTAAAAATGCTTTGGAAGTCTTCCACGATCTTCTTTCTGGTTTCAGCATTGAATGCTGGCAATTGCCGCTGTGCTCCTTCAAACTCGTGAAGTCCAGTCTGGCAGCACACAAATATGCGTGCACAGAATTAGCAGAATGCGTTCCGTAGCCTTTAGCTCAAGAGAGACTTGCTTCCAGAAGTGTTCCTCTGGGATAGAGTGCCAAGTAGAAATTTGCTCACAGAAGTATTCTCCAGTCACTAGTGATCTGCTGCATATCGGCGGGTCGCATGAGTGAACTGTGGTGGCTTCTGCACAGATTTGGCATGATCAACCTCCAGAAGAGCTGACTGGTCATCTCTTAGCAGAGCTTCGCTCAATGGATCTCAAATGCTCTCTTCTGACTCATCGATTTGGGCTTGACGGTGGTGGACGACCCTACCAAGTGCGGCAGGATGACCTGCTGAGACGACATTGAGTCTGAGGGTTCATCAAACCACCATCAAGCGCCATTACCCTTTGGCAATCAATAAAGGGCTAAATGTGTGAAAAACCTTTGCCAAACCTGCTGGTCGTACCGAGAGTTCTCACTGCCTCTTGTTGTCAAAATTTCCTTTACTCAACAACGATGGTCGTTGCGCTCGCAAAGTTTATCGTAATTTGCGTGCGCTGGCCGTACCTAGTCAAATTTTTCTTCAGACAATTTGCGCGCGTGAACAACATGTGCAAAACCATCCTAGTCCTACATACCCAATGTTTTGGATAAACACACGCAAAGCTAGTCGTGCCAAAACTGACCAGACAATTGAATTGAATTATCCATGGATGTTCCAGAAAGCATGCACCAGTTCTGACTGCGCAGAAGATGGATGTCTGATTAGTGGAGCTTCTGCGAATGACAACTGCGGAGCTGCCACGAAAACATAACAAGGAAGGTCCTGCGCCCCGCCCCAACCCCAGCCCCCATGTAGCGTCAACTTCATGAAGCAAGTGCGCTACGAACGTTAACATGCCCCACCCCGCCCCAACCCTAGCCCCCACGTAGTATCAACTTCATGAACCAAGCGCGCTACGAACGTTATCCTGCCCGGCCCCACTCCACCCCAAACCCACGTTGCATCAATTTCATGAAGCAAGCGCATCGCGAACGTTAACATGCCGCACCGAAAGACAATCCAAAAACATCCCCTTGTCACAGCGTTTCAGAGGCCAAAATCAACGGAAAGGTTGCCGATTTTGAAAATCAAAACGCTCACACGCACATGGCCCTCTACCCGCCTGTGACCAACAACAACAACGACAACAACAACAACAACAACAACAACAACAACAACAACAACAACAACAACAACAACAACAACAACCACAACAAGAACGACGACAACAACAACAGCAAAAACCATGTTCCGAAATCGATGAACATGTATTCTTGAATTGTTTCCTGTCCACGTTGCAGTCCCAATACAGGAGAGCGGCGAAGCCCGGGACCAACACAAGACAGAACCGACAGCTGTTCGTTGGAGAAGAGGTAGCCAGCGAAGAAGGGTTCCGTTGGTTGGCAGAGACCTATGCCTTCGATTGTTGACAGCTTGCCCGGTTGCAGATTTCTTGTTGCGCAGAACTCAAGGTCCCAAATGCGTCAGTCGATTCTGCTGGATGTAAAAATTTGACCGCCCAGTCCGCGTCTGTTTTGCTGCAAGTCGAGCGCGGTGAGATATTTTCCCCGGCGACAAGCCAAGCAATCTCCAGCCATGTTTGGAGCAGTTTGCCAAATAAAGGGTTGAAGCGGCTTATGTTCACTAGATCTCTTGTTTAGAAAATGTATGGCTGGATGAGTTTCATCGGCAACAATTTAATTGAAGAGCTTGAGCAGCATCGCTTTGGGTTTCTAAAGCCGCACGGAGCCTTTCGGGCCATGTTGCTGGAGCTGTGTTGCGAACTATGCTCCCGCCATCCTTGGTTTTTTTTTCCAGGTAGTGCCTATTGCACGCGGAATGCAGGTCACTATGAGTCCCATAAGCTGAAAAGGGATCAGAAGATCACCAAGTAGATCCCAGATGACCAAAGAAACAAAAACCAAACCAAGCAAACCAGCAAACAGAAACAGCCAACCAAGCACCAAGAACCAACCCAAACCAGAACCAAGCAAACAAAGAAGCACTGGTCATCTGGAGATCAAGTGAGAAGAAATCTATCAATCTGTGCTAAGTGAAACGGGTGACAGTCCGCACTCACGCTTCTCAGTAGTCAAAGAGCCAGGTATCAACATCTCAAGTCATCAGAATAGGAATCTCCATCAACCACCCATCCAAGTTGGACAGCAGTGAGGAACAGCCTGATAGCGACCACAGATAATTGCCTGTACGATCTTCACTCCAGCAGCTTCGTACCAGAAGTAAATACAAGCAAATTTGCAGCCTGAGTAGTGCGAAGCAGAGTGCGAAAACGCAGTCACCAAAAAGAGGTTTCGAAGCAAAAGGTAGGAGGGAGGCCCCAGCCTGCCCCCCCCCGCAAAGAGCGAATCGATCAACATCGGCCATGCTCCAGAGGAGCAAGCGTGGCAGTCTAGCACCAGTCTCACAGGTGTTGAGCATTTGTGTACAGACTCAACGACAGGGATCAACAGCTGCACATGGTCATGGTCCAAAACTCGGACTCACATTCATCTGCCAGTGCAAAGGTATGCAGTACCGTCAAGCGAACTGCAGCAGGAACAGCCAGCAAAGGCCACGCCAAGGCCAGGTGTTCCTGGAGCAGCAGGCTTGTCAAGGCACCGCACTCCTCCACGATGTACCGCAGTGTGCCCTGCTTGAGAATGACGAAGATCACCGTTGAGGACTCATCGTCCTGGTAAAAAAAAGAGGCAGGTAGAACGCAATTCTCCTTGCCGTTCCAGTACCACCGGAGAGCACCAACGAGACTAACCAGCTAGTACCCCACAGGCTGGATCCGAGCACCCTCCTTCGAAGGTACCCTTCAAGGGGGCTTGAAGGTCCCGGCTCCTGAAACGGGGGGGGCTGAAGGTCACGAATGGCTTCAAGCCCCCTTGAACCCCTTGAAGCCCCCTTCAAGCCCCTTTACCTTCATGAAAATGAAGCCCCCTTGAAGCCCCCTTGACGCCCGC
>VSDK01015177.1:4353-28144 GCA_009767595.1 Symbiodinium kawagutii
GACGGATGAGCGAGACTCCTTGAACTGTTGCACGAGATGAGTGAGTGCGGAGTGTCTTCTGTTTCACCCGGTGCATCTTAGTTCAGCTAGCTTGATGACCTTTTATGGATGGGGCCGGTTTGCTTGTTTTGGGGTTGTTTTGGTTTGTTTGCTTGGTTTTTTGTTGTGCTGGTTGGCTTGGTTTGGTTCGTTGGTTACCCCCATTGGTCATCTTGCTCTAATTGATGCTCATGTGAAATCATGTGCAGTCTTTGCAGCTTTCCGGACTTGTAGTGACCTGCATCGTGTGTGCAACAGGCACTTCATGGAAAAAAAAAACCTTGAACTGTTGCACAAAGCCAATGGAGCGGATTCCTGCGAACAGTGAAGCAATAAACTTGGCAGTCGGAGGCGGACCCCTTCGAACAGGGAGGCAATCAACTTGGCCGTGGGAAGAAGGCCATCACCCAGACCGGCAATCACATCTTCTTTCTTCTGGACAGCTCTAGGGTCACTGAGGCGCCTTTCCAAGGTGCTCCTGACCATGGTCTGTTTGTACAGAGTAGAGGCACTAGGGATTCTACGGACCATACGAGCCATGGGCCATTCCGGAGGCAATGAGCTCAGGGATGCAGGGGACGGAATTGCTCTCGCTGCTGCCTCATGAGATTCCTGTTGCTGCAATGACACCTCCACGAAGCCAGCAAAATTGCGAGAAGCTTCCACCCACCTCTGCATTTCCGTGTCATCAGCAGTGTCCGATGAGGGGTACCCTACCTCTGTGGTAGCTTCCATGATCGTAGGAGGAAGGTCCCGGATTTGGGTCAATTTGACCTTCCTTGCCTTGACCTTTCGTGTGCGTTTCCTCTTCTTATTGTTGGACTCCTCTGTGTCCTCCGTTTCTGTCCCGCTGGACGATATCGACACATCAGAGGCCTGCGCCGCCGATGAGACACTGTCTGTAGAGACAGCTTTCTCCGGGTCAAGAGGTCGTGCCTTCCGGCCACTGAAGTCCGGCGTGACAGATCGGAGGCAATGATCACTGAGCCCAGCAGGCACTGGGTTGCGACCGCCCAAGATAGCTCTTTCCGAAGCAGCTTTTGGATCTGGAGTCCATGAATCATGGAAGTGTCCTCGGTGCAGGGGCCACATCACGTGGGCCGCACTTTGTGGATAATACACTCGCTGCGGCAGAGTTCTGTCCACATGCAACAGGCAGCAGCCTCTTCCTTGAGGGTCAGGGCGAACTTCCCACAACGCTCATCTATGATTGTCGAGCCCGCAGCCCCACAAGAGGCCCATATACTGTACAGAGGGCTGATAACTGCGGGCCTTCACCAACATCAAGTGCAATCTCATGACATGGCCCTGTATCGAGTTGCATGCCCAACCTAATGCCAAGGGGAGAGGATCTTCACAGATACTGTTTCCAGTGAGTCTGTTGAGCATCGCAGTGTCAGAGACAATACCCTGATCAAAGTGCTCCTCACTGTGTTGCACCCAAGCGAGTCACTATCAATTCGTCCTACTCCACCCTGCAATACTGCAATCACCTGGGCCATACCTATCAATCCCCTCATGTCAAGCGGAGACAGGATAATGGTCGTGCCAATGGCACGTGACAGTCCAACATTGGCCCGGGCATACGCTTCAAAGTTCTGAGGTCCACTGTATCGGTCGTTCCCTGACAGGAAGGAGACCCCAGATTGGATCAAGAACGATCTGTAGCATGTGGCCCCGGCCAGCTTGACCGTGTTCTCCACCTTTAGTGGAACATGTGTGAGATATTGACATGACGAAGAGGAAGACCCCTGTAGGCCAACCCCTCGTGACTTGTCACTAGGCTTGTCCTTATTGGAGCCCTTAGCACCATGATCCTTTCCTCCTTCCTGTCCGTCATCTGGGACGAAGGCCGGATTGGGTGTAAAATCAGGAAGCTGGGGTCGCACTGTGGATGCGTTGCTGAGCACACTCCTCTGATGATTGGTGTTGGTCATCAACAATTGCCCCGGGGTGTGTCCTGGCTCACTTGCAGCATAGGAGGGCACAAATCTCATCATTGCATCTGCACACGAGTAAGCAGCTGTTACGGCCTTGGCAGACTCCCTAGGACGATGCCCTCCAGGCATGGCTTTCTCAGCAGCAGCTCGACGTCTCCTTTTGACGGCATCATACCAGTAAATATAGCGGAAACCATGACGTTCGTTTCTGGCAGCACTGTGTGTGCCTGTACCGAAAACCCATTCCTCTCCTTGGTCACTGGTGTTGATGCCCACAAGATCTTGATAGAAGGCGCCCACCAGACTTTCGTAGACCGTGCCTGTAAGGACGTAGTAGGGAACATAATTGACCACGCGTGCGGTCCTCCGCCAACACCAGCTGCCGCTGAGGCAGAGCACGCAACAGCAAGGGTCAGCGCCCAACGAAAGCAGCAGTCCAATTGGAGAGTCCAAGTTCAGGGAGGCAGCGGCAGGGATTTGCTCATGTATCCACAAGGCAATAGCATGGTCCTGCACCGGAGGCACCTTACCATGTCTCCACGGCCCGAACACAATATTCTTGGAGACATCCTCAACATGCTGCAGCAGGATTTTTGGAGATTGATGCCATCACAATGATTGAGATGGCGGATAGCAATGCTGAAGGTAGCCGGAGTGAAGGTACTGCTGGGTGCTTTAAGGCCAATAGGAAGCTTCATAAGTTCAGAGCGGAGTTCGATGGCTTCCCTGTTACAAGCGTCTTTTTTGCTCGCCTGCATCGCCTTGGTAGCACTAAGCTAAGGTCGATAAGAAGCAGTGAAACAAGGTGAAACACAGTGAAACAAAAGTGAAACGGACGAAGCTTCGAAGCCTGGAAGCGAAGAAGCGAACGAAGCAAAAGAAGCAAAGGCAGTAAACTGCGAAAATATGTACATGCATTGAATTCCCCGCCTCACTAATCCTCTGCATGACCCTGCGCAGTAATCGGCAAGAATGCGTAGTAGTGGTGACTATGGCTAGCCAGAGCCAGCCAGACACCCCACGGCACCCAATCTGCATCGAAAATTCGGCGGGCATGATGATGCTGTATGCCGTAGTGGCAGTCAAATTCTGTTAAAAAAGCATTTGTTCTGCAAGTTAGCAACAAGTTTTATGCAGAGCATTGTCAAAGCCGCCGAGGCACCAAACCACAGCGAGCTGATATGCACTGATGCAATTGTATTTGCCCGGCTCAGCGAGCCATGGGATAGCAGGGCATGCCATCCTAGAAGTGGATGGCCCAGATTGGTGGGCCCGTATTGCCCACATTGGGGAGACACAGTCAAGGGGCGAACCAACTGTTCCACACTCGGGCCAGGCGGTCAGTTTTCACCGAAGTTACTGCCTACTGGTGAGGCCAGGGTGTGGATCTGGTCGGTTCTGCACCTTGTCGAGGTATCTCGACCCGTGTAATTCGTTTTGAGAATTGTTTCCTTTGCACTTGGCTTAAGGTTGTGATTCGTGTCTGCTGTGGTTCCTGGGTCTCAAACAATTTCAATTTATCTGGCAAGGATATTGAATCCTAGTCTTTCCTCCCACTTTGAAAAGCACTTATTGCAGTATAAATTGCTGCAAGACCACGAGGGTAAAATGCAGCAGATCATGTTTTCCAGCCAGAAGTACGGGCTTAGAGAGAGTCCCGACCTTCAAGTGATTGGAAGTACATGGGGCTATGGCGATGTGTTTGCAAAGCCGAATCGAACCTGGAAAAAACCGCGGGTGAATGAAGTTGGGCACTGGGAGCAGGTGTGCTTGATGTTGGAAACCGCAAGGGCTCTTGTGTGCAAGGGGCAAGCTCCAGGCCATCGTCTGAAGCCACCAGCACTGTCCAATGACGGGAACAGTCTCAGCGACTCCTACCCACAGTCGCGTTCGCTGCATTTGCCTCATCTTGGGCGCATGCCCACGAAATTAACAAAAAGGCAGAAAGAGGGACGGTAGCAACAAATCACCAAAGTAGGTGAATTGAAGCAACACGTCGTGGCAGAGTAAATGACATCGGGATACCATCTACCCGCATTTGCATGAACTTGTGACTCCCTGCTGCCACAAGGGGCTAGGAAAAGCCAGAAAGGAAGAAGGTGAAAGGCTCTTCGTCTCTCCCCGAAGGTACATAGAACCGGAGCCCTACCTACATCCTTTCAATGGCTCTGCCAAGTCTCAAGGGCACTGTAATGTATTGCAGAAAAAGGCACGGGCGAGTTCCATGCGCGGCCGAGCCCGTAGGGCTAGGGTAAACGGCTACAGTGAAACAGCTGCGGCAGGAAAGGAAGGGGAGAAAGGAAGAAAGAAGCAGTGGAGAGGGGGAAAGGGAGGAGGATGGGGAAGCAAGCTACACATTGAATTGGCTGACGGCAGGGCTAGACACGCCGCTTTCTGGCCTCCATTTTCCCGAGATTATGTTGTGTAACATAGCCGTCGGCCTTGTACATATCTTGGTCATCCGGGAATTGCACTTGCGGGAAGAGCGTACTCCAACTCTAAGAACTTATTAACAAAGGTATGGCGCTCTTCTTTGGGCACATTGGATCTTGGGATTGCTGCGATACCTCCATCATATGGACACTTTAGGTCTCCTTGAACCCACACTTGGAGTTGTTCTTTCGGGACACTGAATGCTTTGAAGTCAGTCGCAAAAATGGGTCCAAAGAAGCCACGGGAGGAAGTGGGGGTAATTCTGGAGTGAGAGACATATTGCCGTATGCTGTCCAGGAGTCGACTATCCAAGGGGCCCCACGTGCGTTGCCGATGATGAAGTGTCTCCGGATCTGCTACTAAATGGAAAGGAGCAGGAGTGATGCAATGGTCCGGCCTGATCTTGCCATCTTCAGGCGTTGCTTTAGGAGGAACTCTGACCTGAATTGAGAACCGGACAGAGTCATGTGCCGGCAAAAGCTTGGCAGCCATATGAGAATGTAGAAACCCCTCAACAAAAAAGGTGTCAAAGCCCTCCAAAGGATCAAGCTGAGTGAGGTCAGCCGGGATTGCACCTGTGGCAAGTTCCATGGTATGGCCAGTAGAGTTTGGATCGCTACTTGTGTTAACCAATTGTTGCTGGAGACTGCACGAAAACTGTTTAGCGCACAGGCCATTGGAGAGCAATTGCACGAAACCTATCGGGAAATATACATGCAGCTTGTTCCAGGGGAGAGTACTGACACGGAGCTTGTCAAGTGTTGTTCCCGGTGTGACGATGGACAGGAAACAATCTGTGTCCTTGTCCGCAACAAAAATAGTGCCCTGCAGTCTTTGCGTGAGATCCTGAAATCCGCGGACGGTTTCGCTAAGGAGGCATTGTTGCCAGTACGCCTCCGAACGGAAGGGGAGCCACTGGTGATTATGGGCTTGCATCAACCTATGGTTTTCGGGAATTTGGGAAAAGAGGCTAGCCAGGAGGGCCGCCGCACTGGCGATTGTTTGATCCGCTGCTTCCTGAAGGATATCGGGCAGGGAGGTAAGGATGTCCGTGAAACTAGTGCCTCGACCCAGTGCTTGGAGGGCAGTTCGAAAGATCTGGGGCCAATTGTCGCCTAGGCTTGCAAGGTGACCGAGATCGACAATTTGGTTGGGAGACCGGCGGGGGGCTGGGAGGCCCATGGCATCATCATCATCATCATTTGGATCCTGTGCAGGGGCAGAAGGCAGGGAGCGACGTTGGTGGTGGCGAGTAATGCTTGCCACGACTGATTTACGCGCTCGGTCCATGGCTTGTTGATCATCAAGTTCAATGACAGGTTCATCGTCACTCTGAGGGGGAGAGGGCGGGGGAGAAGGCGATTGCGTTGCGCATTGTTCTTCTTCCCTGTTACGAGCGTCAACGCGCCTCGGGGGCCTGATGACCGTCTCCAACCAGTACGTACAAACACGGCACCTCTGGCGCAGCCGCAGCCACCGCGCTCTTAAACTCCACAGCTTGCTGTGCTTCTTCATGACTCATAAGGCAACTGTTGGCAAGGTGTGTCCCAAACTCAATAGGAAAACCATCTAAGTGCTCATGAATGGTGCCCGTAGTGGCAATCAGGACTCTCCCATTACTGAGCCTTGAACCTGCATCTCGAGTTTTGACTTCAATGCCAGTACACGACCCCCCCAGTTCTTCAAGTTCTTTCTGCGAGCATGTGCGGACAAACTTCTCCTTCACAGATTGTGGCAGGTGGAGCCGTACTATCATAGCAGCAATGGCTTGTCCTGCAGGGTTTTCTCGACTTGCAACTGTGAACTTGGCATTGTCCGGTGTGGTGAGGACCAACCACGCAAGAAGGAACACTACTGACGTGGTCTTGCCTGCGCCAAAGAGACCTTCCACAAGCAAGGTACCTCGTCCCGTCAGGAGGCTTACCATCAGACTTACTGCCAGCACGATAAGATGACCGCTGTCTCCTCGTCCATGATCTGGGTACAGAATGCCTGATGTTGTTCCAACTCTTTAGAAGGAGTTCTAGTGATGAACATGTTGAGCAAGAGGCAAAGGCTCTCCATTAACTCCCCATGCTTGTGGTTCACAAAGGGGGACGTGGAGACCTGCGAGGGAATGCCGAGCACCCCTGGCTTACGCTGCGGAGCCAACTTTGCCACTTTCATCAGTTGTGATCCACTGACAGTCGACCCCAGTCGAAAGTCCTGAAGCCTGTCGGTGGCAGGGCACTCTTTCAGCTCCAGCTGCGCAAGCTCCTCCGGCAGCCCGATGTGTGCATCCTGAAGGAATTCCTCCAAATTGGATTTCTTGATCAGCCCTTCCGCCCCAGGCAAATGTCTGAGGGTGGCTCTTTGTAATTTGGCGCGCTTCCACTCATCATACGAACCAGAGGGTCGATCAAGATCTGTCAGAACACCTGGAAAGGCGAAACTAGCAGAGTAGGACCGTTCCAAAGGAACGATTCTGTCAAAACTACAGAAGTTAAAATGGGATTTGCTACAATGGCAGATGAGAAGCATGGCGCAGGTGCTCGCCACGTTGTTCCAATGTCTTCCTGACACTCACTCCACCTTCCAAGGATCCAGCCCTGGCGAAGAATGTCGGCGCTTCCAACACCAAGAATTTTGGAAGAAATCGTTTGTTAGTCGCTACTCTCTCGTCGTATAACCATGTTAAACGGCGTCAAGAAACTGACATGGATCTTTCACCCCCTTGCGGTTCCAATTTGGAACGTATTCTGCATGATCGCTCCAGGAAAAAGAATATTTCCTCAACCCCTGCATTACCCACCGCGTCCATTTCCCCAGTGCCAAGCAGAATCCACTCTGGGCAAGCTCATGCTGCTAACTTTGAAGCAGCGTCAGTGGAGGCGCTGCGCAGTAACTTTTTTGCCATCTCTCCGTGCCCAGATGAAACCACTATCAACGACGTCTTCCCATCTTAGTGTGGCAAAGGGCTCGGGTCCTTCTTACTACCTGACTCGTCGGCTGTTCATTATCGGGGGGAAGCTCGGACCGATGAAGGGATTGGTGTTGTCACTTTCAGCACCTTAGAATGGATTTAGCAAATATAACAGTGTGTCGCAACGATGGTGGCCACAAGTTCAGTTCTTCGCTTCCAGGCTTCGAAGCTTCGTTTGTTTCACATTTGTTTCACCTTGTTTCACTTTGTTTCACTGCTTCTAATCGACCTTAGCTGAGTGCTACCAAGGCGATGCAGGCGAGCAAAAAAAAAGTGGCCACAAGTTCAGTTCCTTACGGAAGCTCGTTCAGAGGCAACACTGCATTATACACCTGCTGCAGGCTCTGGCCCAGCCACTCGTCCTTGAAGCAGAACGCCTGCTGAGCAGCAGTCCCAACCATCATCCTCGTCTCAGAGAACTTTGGAAAGGAGGGAAGATGCGCGGCCCTTTCCTCATCAGTAAAGAGACCATTCAGTCCATATCTATCAGGGAATGCTTCTGTTTACCCTGTTTCTTCTTGTCCTGCTCCTTTTGCTAAAATCATCGTCTTCCTCTGCTCCTTCCTTCACACTCGGGCCTCCGGCCCAGGTGGTTGGTTCCATTCCCCCTCTTTTTTGCTTCCCTTCTTTCTTTTCTCCTTCTCTCCCTTCCGCCTGCTTCCTCCGTTGAAAGACCTTCTCCGGCCGGTGAGCGGTTGGTTGCCCTGCTGTCTGCCCCTTCGGGCTACGGGCGCACAGGGCGCACATGGCGTGCTGCCTGGCGGGCTCACCAGCATCTTCTGGGATGAGTTCTACACTTTTTCTCGCAGCTAGAAAGCCCCTGGTTGTCAGCGGTATTCTTCCGTACATTACGCTTCGGACATTTTCTAGCCATCAACACTTAGGCAGTTTTTCATTCACATGTCAGCTCACTGCGAGGCCAGTTGCATCTCAGATTTCGTAGTGCCATACTTCACAGCTGCGTTGATCCAGCAGACCTTGTAATGCACTTCGCTTACGATCTCACAGCGGCTTGCACTACGGTTTCAGTGATGCGAGGTATATTTCTTTCAGCTTAAGCTGCACTTCAGGAGCTATTAACCGTAGCCTTTGGCTCAAGCTGTCTCGGTTCAAGCTTCGCGGAGTGTGTCGCCTGAGTACTAACTTGTGTCAGCACTTGTGCTTTCACAGTGGGGAAAGGTCGAACACTTTAAAGAAGCTAGCGGGAGGGGAAGTAGCTAGTCTTGTGCAGCTCGATCCTCTCTTGGTCATTCGAACTTGTGTGAAGATCATTAGACAGCTCCTGGTCTTGCCTCGGTCCTCCGGACTGAGTCTTGAACCTGGTGATAACCTGTTCACTATTGCTTCCTGTACCTTGTTGCTCTGCATCGAGAGTTAGTTTTGACTTGGTCCTTTGGACTTAGTCTTGACTTCCTCTGGTGAGCTTCGCTTTCTTATCGATGTGTGCTGGTGAGTAGTTCTTGTTTGGTCCTTCGGACTGAGCACTGAACTTCTCTTCTCATTCCTTCTGTGTCTTCTTGTCCTTCTTCTTTCTCTTCTCTTGTCTCGTAGTTCAGACTTGGTCCTTTGGACTCGGTCTTGAACTTCGTTTTTGTCATTTCCTCCTCCTCTTCCCTTCTTCCTTTCCTTCTTCTTAAGTTTGATTAGTTTGATAAGTAAAGTCTTTGTCTCTTCGATTTCTTAGCTTGACGTCTTTCTCTTTATCTGGTGAAACTTGCTTGGTCCTCCGGACCTAGTTCAGTTTCTCCTCTGGTAGGTTTGTTTCAGAACTCCAACACACGGCCGAGAGTTGCTCAGTGTGCAAGATCAGCAGTGAGCTTCATTGATTTTCCCATGTCTTAGGGATAAGAAGATTGAATCTTGCAGCTATTGATACACGGCCGCTTCAAAGTTTCTACAGAGAAGCTGGGCAACGAACTTGTGACTGTGTGATCTTTCCATTTTATCTTCAGTGCCAAGTTTCGGTTTGATCTTATTCATTCTAGTGGAGGGAGTCTTGATCTAATCTAGCTTGCCATCCAGGGCTTGATACCAGTACCTTGTCCATTTAGGCTGAAGGTTAGGTTTGTGTTCTGCCCACCTTCCCTTAATTGTTTTCTCACGCCCCTGCGCAATGAATTTGTTCTCAGTAAGGTCTGACGTCGCTGTCTCCTGGATGATAAGTTTTTCACATCCCAGTGAGCAAGACCAGCAGTGAACTTCATTGCTTTTTCCTTTCATCTCCTTCCACAACATCAGTCACGTGTCATGGTTTGTTCGTCAAGTGATTTCGTTTATTTGCTGAGTGCATGGGCGAGACCGTGAGCACCTCACTTGCTCCTATTTTGTCTTGTGTGAGGGCGAGTCGTTAGCAGTTGTTTTGACATGGCTGCCTAGTAATTTTTTAGTATGCCTGCTTCTCTTTCTACGAAGACTCCCCTGGATCATGGAGAGAAATTTTACCTCTCCGACAGACTGGTCTCCTCAAATATTGAGCACCGCTTCCACATTCTCTAGTAAGTTGCTAGTTAGAAGCTTCAGAAGCGTTTGCCTTGGTAGTTCGCTCTCGGTGAGTGCAACCTGATCCACCTCATTTTCTAGTTTAGCAGTATGACGCGAGATAAACTGGACTTTGATCTCGTGTTCCTCTTTCATGAACTCAACCTGGTAGAGATTGTCATTCGGCTCTTTCCTAAGCAGTCTAGCTCCAACGTTTTCCAAATGGCTTCCTCTCCTGTTGTCTAATTTGCAAGTCTCAGTTTTCTCTTGCGATTTTTGCTTTTAAGGTGAGGAGGTCCCTTCAGGCTGCGCCTCTGTTTCTTCTCACAAAGAACCACCAAGCTACGTTTTTTATCACGACGTACGGTGGGAGCTTGATACCTTGCATGGTGTACATTTGCGCGTAATTGTGCATAGCAACCAACCCTCCATGGCCTGTGCGCTCTTTGATTGTCTATCTTGTCTCCTCGATTCAAATATAAGGTTATCCAATCGTCACTGAAGGATAGGTTTTTGTTTTGCCCACCTTCAGATATTCAGAGTTTCGTCTCGCGCTGCCACTGGCACAGGTGCTGACGGTCCAAATCAGACTGTTTGTTGTCCAAAGTAAGAATGCATTCGGTTCTGCAATGGTATGGTCGACAACTCGAGGCGTACTAGGTTTGGACCAGAGGACCAAAGCATTCGATCCATGAGCAATGAATTTTTTTTGCTTCCAAGCTTCTTCAGCGGCGCAAGAATCAAACACAGATCTCTTCCAGTCTCTTGTGCAGCACCAGGTTTGCATTTAGGTTTATCCCAATCCCTTCTGACAATCGGGCCTTCTGACGGTTCCGACCTTTGTGAAGCTTCTCAATCATGGGCCGAAATTGCAGTGACACCACACGATGTTCAGCAGTCCATTGATGATTTTTTAGCGTCGATTGTGAGTACTGCGACTAGTTTCATTGCGGATGTTGTCCAGAGCCTTTTCCTTAAAGAGGAGTCAGCATCATCAAGTCTCTCAAATACAAAAGTTTATCATACCATAAGAGAATTGACGGGATTTTTTTGAATTTGGACCACCGGAAGAATGGCAGTGGACAACCTCACTGCGAAGCAAGCCCAAGAGGGTTGTGAAGCACTGGCTCTCCAGCCCAGTACTTGAGCCCGGGAGCAGAAGATCGAATCAGCCCGAAGTTCATTGAATTCACGAAGATCTTAGAGGTAACTAAGAAGTTGTTAGGACAAGCGGACTGTCGGATGCTAGAGTTGTCCTAACATTGCATGTTTTGGAAATCATCGTTGGTAAGAGAGTGTATCCATTAGTTGGGATTACCTCAACAAATTATTCTGATCGATGTAGCGATGAAAAAGGATTATTGCCTTAACCAAACATGCATACTGAGTTCAATCCAACATTCCTCTAGATCCCGAGCGGAGATGTGCATGTGAGCAGCATCAGTGATTCTATGATCAGCATTGAGTGCTCTTGGAAGATATCCCAGAGACATGGTGACCTAAGTCATCGACCGTATACTAAAAGCAGTGTGATAGCATGACACATCAAGAGACGCGAGCTGGGTTTTGTTGGGGAGTGGATTTTTCAAAACCGTCCGTATAACTTTTGTACCGTACTCAGAGCCGCAACTTCCACAACTTGACCGCTATTTGTAACCTCTTCCACGACCAGCAATAGGCTAGTGTACTGAATATGAACCGACTTGAAGACAGCACCTCGCCTATCACAATGCAAGAGCCTTTTTGTTGAATGTGCAGTGAATCTCCTGTGCCGTGGTAATTGTATCCCAAGATGATTCTCGCTCTGTCTTGTGGACAGAGTCTTGAATCTTCTCTTATCCCTCTTCCTTGCTTTCTATTCTTGCAGAACTTTGAATCAGACAAGCAGATAGCGCCTGGACCAGAGTTCACAGCACCTGCTCCTGTATTGACATCACCGAGTTGCGTGCCCAGTTTTCCAGTTGAAGTCAGCATGTGTAGAATCTCAGCGTGCAACACATGTCATGCAGAGAAGATTGAGAAGGTTGAGAAGACTCAGTAGATATTGAGATGAATCAACTGAATCCATGTTCGTGCCACTCGCGTTTGACGTTCTAGCAGCCTCAGCCTTTCATCCATTCCCATCGACTGTGAACAGTTCAGAGGTATGTAGTGATGAGTGCTTTCTTCAGAAACACGCCATGCAGTGACATCGGAACATGATGATACATGTGTATAATTTGAATCATTGAAGCCAGTTTGTTTTCCTGCCTTGACAGAAGGGGTCACCAGCAGCAGATTTCATCCACACTCGCACGGTGTCGACCTTAGTGAAACTTGTGTTGCATTCCTCCATTTTCCACTCAATTCAATTTTGTCAACATTGCAAATCCTGCATGGCCTGTGCATTCTTTGATTGTCAATTTAGTATTCTCGATTCAGATATAAGGCTATCCAATCGTTCCGGAAGGTTAGGTTTTTGTTTTGCCCACCTTCGAATATGCTGAGTTTCGTCCCGCTTTAAGGTTTCTAATCATATTACATTGCCCACCCTTTGGGGTATCCGGTGACCCATCATGGCAGTATTCAGAAGAAGAGATCCACGGGATAGTGATCAGGTTCTTTCTTTACCAGACGAGCCTTGGTACTTACAGTCTCACAGTCGGTTAGGATCTTGATGCATTCGTTCATTGCTAAGCTGTACCGCCGAGTCATTTTTGCACATGGCCGTTGAGCTAGTTTCAGTTCCTACACTCATCGTTCGTAAAACATAAGGCTGACTTGGAATAATCAAAGAGGTTCGGAAGTCTCATCATTCAAAGCTACTCAGGCAGGGCCCTTGTTTCAGATCAGGATTGTGAGGCATCAAATCGAAGTGCGTGCGGGACTCGCGCATCACATGCATCACTTCCCATCTCCCGATTGATAAGCTGCTTTGTTGTCAGGTAAGAAACTCCAATCTCCGTATCATAGAAACTGCCATTGATGGTTGGTTACATGAAATGTGCAGTATTTAGAGCCTGTTTGCGTGCCAAAGTAAAAAGCAACATCACAAATGTGAAATCGCTGCAGTACCACTTTTGCGCCAAGAAGGATACAACCTTGGTAGATCAGTAGATCCCAGTGGTCAAGGTGGTCACGCCCCAATCTCAAAACTTGCTGAATCGTGCAGTTGCTTCTAGTGAACCGTACAGGGCAGCTGACAAGTTGGCATATCCGTACAGATAGATTGCTACTTTTCATAATGCATGGATCGTGATTTCATAGACAATCTAGTTGATTGACGTTGTGAACTTTGGATCAATCGCTCAGAAGACTTTTCAGTCAGGGTCTGTTGCTCAGATCAGGATTGCCAGGCATTAAGCGTCCAAAGTTCGTCAAGGAGGTGCACAGTGCTGACGGGCCAGTTCAGACTCTTTTGGTTTGGAATAGAGGACCAAAGCATTCGATCTGTGAGCAATGCACTATTTGCTTCCAACTCAAAAGGTGTCAGATTGATTCTCAGCTGTCGAAATCAGCTCGTCATCCAGACATGCCATTGATATGTAATTCTGGCTCAACATATTTTGAGGATTAGTGCTGACCATGGATGCTCTGCCCAATTCAGTTAGAATTCTTTCATAGCCCTTGCCTGAAGAAGCCTAAGCAAACTCTTCACGCTTGAGTGCACAACAGTCTGAGTTACTTCAAGTGGGAATCTACTTGGTTGTGGCTACATGTGCATGTCAGCTACACGGGTCAATTATTGATGCATGAAGGGTCGAGCCATCATACGGTAGAGCAAGGGCGCTGATTGTCTGTTTACACGGAGTTCAAGATCCCATTGCGTTACTCGACTCACTTGTCGTATTCTTGCGTAATCTAGCCAAAAGGAACATTCAAGGTATCATTTGTGTTTGGATTGACCACACTGGACCTAGCTGTCATTGTTAGTATTTGCTGCAAGTCAAGAACAGTGAGATATTTTCCGGGTGATAACTAGATTATCTCCAGCCCACTTTGGAACAGTGTGCTCAGTAAATGGCTGACGGACCTTAGGTTCACTAGAACTCTTTCATAGTTGGATGCATTTTATCGACGCCAATGTATGTGAGCAACTTGATAAGCATCGCTCCGGGTGTCTAAAGCCGCATCGTTTTTTGGGGGCAAGCAATTGGTACGTGCTGTGTGGTGAACTATGCCCCGCCATCCCTGGCCCAGATTGTTAGGCTGCCCTCGTTGGTGCTAAGCGAGGTTTGCTCCAAAGTTTTCATTGCGCAAGTTGATGTGCACGGAATGCGTTTTCTTTCAATTACCGAAGTGTCTTGTGTTGACATGGCCTGTCTGTTGTTTATGTACCATTGGTAGATAAACTCCCAAGGACGTGAGATGGTGTTGGGTCCTTCGAGGGGGGTCCTCAAGTTTGTCTGGTAGGATCAGTACTGACCATGCATGATCAGATCTGACCACCTCAGTGCTTAAGTCCCAATCTCAAGCCTTGCTGCATCCGCTGCGCTTGCTTTCAATAACCCCAGAGCAGCTAACCAGTTGACACAAGGAGCCTGCAAGACTGATTGCTGCCCTGAAACTGCACAGATTGTAACCACTGACCATCTTTTGGAAAGATCCTTGTTGCCTTCAACCTCACGAGATCTCACAGCCCTTTTATGCCAGCGTACATTGTTTCTTGGCTATCTCTCGATTTCTTAGCAGCATCCCTTTCAGGTTCGAGTGCATCCTCAGGTGTGCACTCAGGAGTTATAATCCCTTCTGCCATGTCATGGCTTAATTTTAGCAGGTTCGAATCATTGAAATAAGAGGCACTGTGAGCAACTTATTTTTACTCTCCTTGGATATCGATCTCGCCGATCTCTATACATTATGCCAGCCAGTGCCATGGAATTGAGACTGAAAGTTAGGCTTGTGTTCTGCCCACTTTCTATTTGTTTCTTCGCAATTCTTGGCGTACAGTGATTGCAGCCACCATCTTTCCATATGCTCTTTTTCCACTAGTGCAGTTGTGGGATAATCCAGCGTTTCTGCTTCTGTGGTGCCTATCCTTGTATGTACTCTCGTGAATTTGTGGTACGCCCTTTTCAATCCTAATGCACTGCATGAATGGGATCTCAACTTGTAATACATGTCATGCAGAGAAGATCCAGAAGACTGAGAAGATGGAGAATACTTAGAAGACATGTTTAGATGAATCCATGTTCGTGCCACTTGCGTTTGATGATCTAGCAGCTTTAGCCGCGCATCTATCACTACCAACTGTGAATAGCTCAGAGGTATGTAGTGACGAGGGCAGGTCTCCATAACATGTCATGCAGTGACATTGGAACATGATGATACATGCAGTGCATTTGAATCGCAGCCAGCTTGTTTTCCTGACTTGACAGAAGGGACCCATCGCAATCTGTGCAAGGGTTTCATCATTCCAATGATTTGTAGAGGAGTCCTCTGGCAAAGCTTGCGTAACATAGGAATCATTGGCTGCCATGAAGCCTTAGCCGTTTCGCGGGTTATGCCACCAAACACAAAGCTGTGAAAAACTTAAAGTTGACCTGTCATCACTGGCCTATTTTCTCAACTCTCAACATTGCTCACATCCCGTCTTAGCTTTCTAATGAGATGTTAAAGTAATCAAGCACGATAACACTCGTGAAATCGCTGCAGTACCACTTTTTCACCAAGAAGGACCAGATCCAGGTAACTTTGGTAGATCTAAGTAGTCAAGTTGGTGAACCTGGACATCTTGGAAAGCAGCGAGCCAGCTACAGCCTTCTCCATGTTATGACTTTGAATCATTTCATTTGTATTTCTCAGGCTGTCCGTGCCAATCTGGAACACATCACATCCCATGATTAAACCTTCTATAATTTTGATCATTACTTCCACTTTCCCCTCTCCCCTGGTCTTCTCCCTGTCCTTCCTTCTCAGGCCTTCGGCCGGAGACTGGTTGGTCGCTTTCTTTCCCGTTTCCCTTTCCTTCCCTTTCCTCATTTTCCCCCTCTCCGCAGCTGTCTCCGCAGCCATCTACCTAGCCCTTCGGGCTACGGGCGCACATGGTGATAGCGTTGCTGTGGTATTTCCTTTGGTGCATTTGCTCCGTCAGTCATCCGAGCCTTCAGGGCCTTAAGATGGACTGGCGCTATCTTGAAGTCTTCTTGGATCATACAGTGCGTTCACTACTGCATCGCTAGCTTGAGGGAGCAAGCTTTAACTTACCTGCTTGAGGGAGGCAAGACGGGAAAGCAGTTTTCCAATACCAAGGTCGTGCTACCTGCACTGCGTTCGGCTTGAGGGTGAGCAAGCTGTGACTCAGCGCTGGTGATTATTTCGTTGGTGATGGGCTTGCGGCGGGGCCAGCTTTTAAAGCTGGTAGGGGCGGAGCTGGTCCTCGACCCTTTTGAATGCATTGGTTCCAATGATTCCTTCCTACACCGTGCTGTGCACCAGACTTTGCGACTGCGATACTTTTGCAGTCAGGCATTCTGGGTTAGCAATGGGAGCCTTAGACTTAAGATGGATACTGAGAACTGTATCGCCAGCTTGAGCGGACAAGCTGTTAAAGATTTGTTTGAGGTGGGCAAGCAATGACAGCAGTCTTCATTCCAACTGGTCGCGATTCTTCAGCGTACTGCACTACTATGCTACCTTGTGAAAGGCTTGGTCCTTCGGACTCAGACCTTTTACTCGGTTTCATTATCGATAGGTATCTGCAGTGAGTCTGGCTTGAGGGTAGGCAAGCTGTTACTCAGTGACTTTTTCGCGACCGACGTCTCGAAGTCGACTCCGCATTGTCTTAGCGAAGCTATTGAGAGGACATGGTAAGAGCTCGGGTTCTATGTACCTCCGGGGAGAGACGATGAGCTCTTCACCACTTTCCTCTCTAGCTTCCCTCTGGCATTGCGGATTTTGTTCCCTGAGGCCCTCAAAAGTTATTCATTTGTCTCGTGCTACAACTTATACTTTCCACAGCAACCTTTTTCCAGGAGTAGAGCCAGCGAGGTTGAGAAGCTGTGATGCTTGCCGAAGGCGGTCTCACTTGCTTCCCGCTCTCCCTGGCTCTTATTTCCTGTCAAAGATTTACACCAGTGTTGCCCGCCTAGGGGCCTGCCGTTTCGTCCTTCCGTACAATACAGGCATGTCTCAGCTCTCGGTGTCGAGCTCTCTGCATCCCGTGCGAAGGTCTTGGTCCTTCGGACTCAGGCCTTTTGCTCGGTGTGGATAATCCTAAATTAGGAGGTGGTGTCCGGCTTTGATTTGTCTTGCGGGTCACTTCTTTGCCACGAGGGGGAAGCTCTTATTCTCTTGCTGCAGATCGTGCCTTCAGTTATGTGCTTTTTGGTTTGCGGCTGGCCACTAATTTCAGACACGCTGCACTTGCAACAAGTTATCAGGAGATTCCAGCATCGTTTCCTTCGGTACGATGCCTTTACAGGTTACTTGTCTCAGAATATTGCTGGCGAGGAGTACAGGTTCGTTTTTTCGGTGATTTTTCTGAACGGCCGAACGGTATCTTTTTGATGCTGTTCTTTTTGTACATTATTTTCTGTCAGTTGTCTGAAGTTTGACCCCGGTTTATATCTCTGCTTTCTCGTAAGCTGCACGCTGCTGTACAGTTTATGATAGGCTTTAGTCTCAATGCAGACATTTGTTAATGCACTTCGTGGATTTTTTTCTATGATCTTTTCTGTTGTTTCGACATGTGACCGTTGCCGCAGTGCACATACGGCGCCCTAGAGGAAAAAAGCACTTCAGGAGCTATTATTATACACAGTGCTCACAACCTGCCAGTTGGCCTGGAAGTGCTTGGTTTTTTTTTTCACGCTGCGTCCGTATAGTGTCGTCACAGTGGGATACTCTCTGTCCCTGCTCACTACTCATTCTCTGCCTGTCGATGGTTTGCCGGGTCCCGGCTGTTCTACTCGTGGAGGCAGTGCTGCTTCGGTGGTGCTTGGGCGGTGGCTCGACAAGCTCTGTGCCCTGAAGGACGCCTGGCTTTCGCTCTGCGTTTGCCTTTCGTCCTTCGGGCACGGTGCTTGACGCTGCTGCTCTCTTTTCGCTCCTGATTTCCCTCTACATTTGTGCTTCACTTGCCATGGCTCGCGGTCAGTTGCAGATTTGGATCTCCCGCCGATTATTTGCGGTGTCGGTTGGCTTTCTGCTACTCTTTTGGATCGAGATGCATTGGCAGGTCATGCACTTCATTCCTTTCTTTGGATATTGTTTCGGTATTGCGATGTTCAATGCAAGCGTTCATGGTGCAATGGTACATTTAGCAGAGGCGACGGAATGATCTTCACCTTCGAAGAAAGGTGGCATTTCTTTTCTGCTGTGAAATTTACTGGTGATTTCATTGACCTCACTTTAGCCCATTACTTTCGATCGCTGGTTTCGTACTGACTTTACTCTGAGCCGCCTGATTTTTGTACAGCTTTTATGTCTCACTGCGGATGTGTTAATGCACCCTCTTAGATTGGGATCTTTGAGTTTCTTGTAGTTTCGACATGTGACCGCTGCCACAGTGCACAAGCGGCGCCCTAGAGGAAAAAAAAGAGCACTGTAGTGCAATGCAAAACCGACCTTAATGCCAGACACATAGCGAAGTTTAAAAAGCCCTCACTATCCCAGAGCGGCAAGAGATGAGCAAAGCGAGCCACGAACGGGGGTATGCGCCACTTGGGCCTGCCACCTCCCAGTATCAAGAGTCACCTCACTCAGGAGTGTCTGCGCGAGCATTTCCTCTCCGCAATGATGATTATTTCTGTAGGCAACAATCTTCTACCTGTCCCAGCATCCAGGAGATAAGCAACGACTCGCACTGCCAACGGCCAGCACTGCCTCCTGCAAGTCTCTTTCAGTGGTTCCTCCACTTCCCGACGTCACCATCAGCGGGTCCAAAGACACTCACCAGAGTTCGAAGTCCAAATTGGTTTAGAAACACCAAGGGAAATGGCCTCGGAATACTCCTGTGAGCAAACCTGCTTCCCACCCCGCCCCGGGATAGCGGTAATCCGCCCTAAGGCAGATGGCCCACTCGACCTTCCTGCTGGAGACAGCTGACGAACCTGTGCATTAGAGGCCTTGGAGAAGCCGCCTTACTTGCACTTTATAACTTTTCGGCCTCTGAAGGCCGTACCACTTGCACAGGGTCAGCAAAGGCGAACAACTAGTCTCCAACCGTGCCAGCACATTCATGGGAGTGTTCGGTCCCAATGTGGCACCAATGGACATCAGCTTTCCTGGAGTTAGCGACATCAGATCCCAATTGCTTGGCGCATAATTTTCAATACGATCCGTGTCAAATTGGGAGCCTGACCAGCTGTCAGACCTGGGTCAAGATTCGGCACTCTTACTTCAATATGCAGGGTGGTGGGGTTCAGTCAACATGCCAGGAGTTCAGGTTTTTGCTGGCCACAAGCCTGTGCCAACGAGCTTGCGAGTCAGGGAAAATCGAGCGCCTCCGCTGACATGCGGCTTTGAGTTCAGAGACCTCTGCTCTTGCCTGCTCTATAAACAACAGACTGCAAGGGTCAGTTTCATGTTCTTGCTCCTTCACAACTGGGCCTTTCCAAGAAAACATTGCATCTTGCCAAGAACCTAGGAATTTGTGTTTCTTGGCATTGGCTAGTAAAAGATAAGGAAGGCAGTGGGAAAGTAAATCTTTGTGTTTCGGAACGGCAAGTTTCTGCGGCAAAGATCTCGCTACCATTGTCCATGGAAGCATCCACCTCGCAGGGAACCCAGACCTGACTCGAGAACTCAGCCGCTGACACCAGATAACACCAGTTTTTCCAATGCACTTATTGGAGACGAGAGGAGCTCCAGACGGCACCTCGGGGTGGCAATAATCTCTCTGAGCCCGTGCTTCTGGCCGTAGGAAATGACCTTCTGCCTGTTGATGTCGAGGTCTTCCAGGCAAAAGGTGCTGAACTGTGTCTTTTTCAAATTTGGGAGGAAAAGGCCGGAAACACGGTTTTTTTAAAATACATTGAAACAGATTGATGCCCGTCACAAATTGAGCCAATAGTAAGGGGAACCATTTTTCACACAAATTTCGATCGTATCAACAAAGTTGGGAGAGGATCTGCTGCACACATGTTTCACATATGGTCATGGTCTCCCAAGCCATTGCACCATGTGATTTCACTCAGTAACCTGACGAGGAGGCGCCCACAGGAGAGAATATGGCGGGATGCCAAGCTGATGCCACACTATCACTAGCTTCCCTCTGCGAGAGAAGGTGCTTCCTGACTGTGGTCAGCCAATCCTAGTGCACGTGGGCCCTCTGGAGAGGGCTCCCTGGCCTTCGCAATTCGTTGATGGGGCTGCTGCCCCTTTCTTTCGTCTTTCTTTTTTGCATCGCGTTACTCGGCTTATCCAAGAATTAAGACTACAGCATCATTGACCCACATCAAAGAAATTTGTTCATTCCACCCAACGCCTTCTCCAAGGATGAAATGGCCTGCGAGCTCATTGCACTGGATATTCTGGTTACTGAATGTGGATTACACGTTATCCTGCCGTGTTCAGAGTGTGATGGAAGTGGAAGCACGGATGCTGATGACTTGAACGTCAACACGTGAGCCGAGTGAGACTACGCTGAATCTGGACTCCCCGATTGGCATGCTGGTTGCGTTGGGGGCATTGTTAGCCTTGCCACATTCCCCTCTTACCCTTGCAGTTGCTTGTTCAGCCTCTGATGCAGCAGGTATAGGGAAAGGCCCCCATGCCTGGTCCATTATGTTCCCTACTACCTCCAGGGTTACGAGTACCGTCTATGAAAGTCTGGTAGGAGCTTTTTATCAAGACCTAGTGAGTGTCGCTGCCAGTGATCAAGGGGAACAATGGGTTTTTGGCACGGGCACACACAATGAGTCCAGAAACGGACCACATGGCTTTCGCTTTATCTACTGGTATGACGCAGATAAACGGAGAAGGAGGAGTCGTGAAGAGAAGAACATGCCGGGCGGACACCGCCCTAGGGAGTCTGCCAAAGCTGTTACGGCAGCGTACACCTGCGCGCGCTCGATGATGGAATTTGTGCCAGCTTTTGCTGCATCGGAACCGGGGCGTACTCCGGGGCAATTGCTAATGACGAACACGAACCATCAAAGAAGTGTCTTAAGCAGTGCGGCCACGATTCGACCAAAGCTCCCGGATCAAACTCCCAACCCTGCGTATGTGCTGGAAGATGAAGCTGAAGCACAGGCTAAAGGGTCGAACAAAGGTAAGCAGACGCAGGGAAAGTCACGGGCGGTTGCCCTACAGAGGTCTTCTGCTTCGTCCTCGAGGTATTTACCACATGTCCCGCTCAAGGTGGAAAATACAGTCAAGCTGGCTGGGGCAACGTGTTATAGATCTTTCCTGATCCAATCTGGAGTCTCCTTCTTGTCTGGCAATGATCGATATAGCCGCCCCCAGAATTTTGAGGCTTATGCCCGTGCGAATGTTGGCCTGTCCCGTGCTATTGGCGCTACCATAATCCTGTCCCCTGTTGACATGAGGGGTTTGGTAGGTATGGCCCAGGTCATTGCCGTTTTGCAAACTGGAGCTGGGCGCATCGACGCAGACTCTATTGGAGTCACAAACAGTGTGGACAGGTTTGATCGTCGTATTGTCTCTGACGCAGACATGCATCATCAACTGTGTGGTGCCCGAATTTGTGAAGACCCTCTCCCTTTAGCGCTAGGATGGGCTAGTAATTCACCACAGGGCTGCCACATTTTGCGATTGCATTTAATGCTGGTTGAAGCTCGTAATTTTCAGCCTTCGGTTGAGGACCGTTGGTGTTTTCCTGGTGGTCGCTTCATGGGCCTGTTGTGGGGTTATGGACGTGACAACCAGAGAATTGTGGGAAGTCCGCCCAAAACCTCAGGGCCCTGGGTGCTACTTGCTACATATTGATAGGACCCTGCCTGATAGAGTTTGCTATCCGAACAACCAAGCTCATGTCGTGTGGCCACTTCATCGAGGACACTTCTATGACTCATGGGCTTTGGATCCTACAGCTGCAACTGAAGACGCAATCTTGGGTGACCATCGTCCAACACCCATTGGCTTAAGTGACTGCCGTCTTAGATCCTCTACGCCGGGCAGCAGCGGGCGTCAGGTTCGCCCTCTTGATCCACAGGATGCAGTGTCGACATACAGCGTTTCATTTTATTGCGCAGGCCTCTGATGTGTCTGTCTCCTCTAGTGGCGCTGAAACTGGTGCATCCAGCAGCAAAAAGAGGAAGAAGACTAAGAGGCCGAAAGTTTGGAAGTTCAAGCTGACACAAATTCGGAAGGTTCCCCCTACTATCATGGAAGCAGGCACGGAAGTCGGTTACCTTTCATGGGACACTGCAGACAAATACAGAAAGACAACGGTGGTTAGAAAATGCTCGCAACTTTGCCAGCTTCGCACAAATCTCCATCCAACATGGTGAATACAATGAGGCAGCAGCAAGAGCTATCCCACCTCCTGCAGCACTCAGTTCGTTACCCCCTGAGTGGCCCATGGCTCGGGTGGTGCTGCGCCTTCCGTGCGCTTCCTCCCTATACAAACAGACCATGGTCAGGGGCACTCTGGAGAAGCGACTCAATGATCCAGGAGCTGTCCTCCAAAAGGCCGATATCATTGCTGGGCTTAGTGATGGCCTGTCTCCGGTAGCCGAACTAATTGCTTCTCTGTTCTCGGGGGTCCATGAAGTTGGGTTCGTTCGACAGTTCACTGAATGGGAGCTTTTTGAAGATCCTCAATTTTGGTACAAAATCCTGATCACTGAGCTGGCAGGGGCAGTGCAAGCGCTTAAGCAAACAACTAGAGGGACAGTTATTGCTCCCCAGAGTAGATCTGCCTCTACGATGCAATCCTTTGTGATGTTGCATGATGTGGAATCGATCATCTCCAAGGGCAATTTACCCTTCCGAAACACGAATATATACTTCCCGCTTGCCTTCCTTAGGATTGTGCTCACTAATGCCAGAAGGCTCAGCTTCTTGGGATCTTGGCAGAATGCCGTGTTCTCACGCAAGGGCTTGGTTGTCAAAGAGAAAGGACATGATACAGACCCCTGCAGTCTCCTATTCATTGAGCAGGGACGAGCAGAGGTCCCGGAAATCAAGCAGCATGTCAGTGGCGGCGCTAGATTTCCCTTGACTCGCAAACTTTTGGGCTCGGGCTTATTGGCCAGCAAGGCGCTTGAGCTCCTTGCCGGACGATTGAATCCTACCACCCTGCATGTAGAAGTGAGAGCTCCGAATCTGGGCCAAGGGGTGACGGCCGACCAACCTCCCGAGTTTGACAGTGATCGTATCGACCATTACGTGCCGAGCAATTGGGACCTCATGACTGTGACCCCTGGGAAACTTATGTCCATCGGCGCAAGTTTAGGACCAGACACTCCCATGGATGTGTTGGCACGGTATGGTGACTATTCGTTTGAGGGCTTGAACTGCGAAGATGCCATCAATAGCAACCTTGTGGGACTGTTCTCGTCTGATGGTGTGTTTGCTGACCAAGAGCAGGCTGTTGCGGCCTTTGACACACCCATGTGGACACCTCAGGGACAGGGAAACCATTATTTTCATCAATTTTGGTTTCAGGATATCACTCGACGGAGCAGAAATCCGGTCTATGATGCTTGGCGGAGGATTGGTGATCTGCGAGACAATGGATACATGGCCAGGCAAGTATTTCTGCCATGGTCTTGGAATGCACGCCGCACCTCTGCCAGTGTGCGTTCGTCGGCTGCCTCCAGCAGCGCAAGGTCGAGTGGGCCATGATCTGCCTTAGGGCGGATGCCGCAGCCGTTTTACCTAGCCTAAATGGCTATCCCGGGGCGAGGTGGGAAGCAGGTTTGCTCACAGGAGTATCCCTGCGCGCGCGGCCGGTGCCATGGTTTTGCTGCTCTTGCCTTTGCGGGTTCGACGTAAGCTGATGGAGGATGAGGAACTATTTCGGGACCGTCCCCTTCTTCTGCTTGAATAA
>VSDK01015177.1:28156-68683 GCA_009767595.1 Symbiodinium kawagutii
TGTAGGCACTCCAGAATGAGAGGACCTTCGTTGCGCAATTGACACTACAAGGTGACTCTGCACTGATGATGTGGTGTATGGGCTCATGCTGGCTCGGCTCACATCCGGCTATCCTGGAAAGGTGATATCATTTCTCTGGGTGTCTGATTGTCCACCTTGGACTTGAAACGATTGTGAGACTTGTTTCACGCCAGAGTGAAACGGTGCAAGGAAGGGATACTAGTGGTAGGTAGCTCTTGCCTGGCTCTCTCCGTTGTTGCTGAGACAGGTAGAAGATATTTGCCTACAGAGGTATTTATCTCTTGCGAACTGGTTTGGCTGGACTTGCCTAGTGGATTTGGTGATCCTCTGGGTGGCTGTGAGTCTGGCATGGGAGCATGGTTTAGCAAAGCACAGCAGTGCCCTTGCCGGGGTGCTCCTTTGGCGCAATTGTTGCATCTCAGGAGCGCGGTGCCTTGACAAGCTTGCTGCTACAGAAACGCCTAGCCTTGGCCCTGGCCTTTGCTGCTCGTTTCTGCCGCAGTTAGCTTGACGGTACTGCATACCGTGACTATGACCCAAAGCGGGTAACGAGTGCAAGCTGCGCTGGGACTATGTACGCATTCACTGGCCTTGGTTGATCATTGTCTCTTCGACCCTGCGCCCAGGGCTTGGTTCTATGCTCGATGTGGCTTTCACAGTGGCGACCATGGTCTCTTTGATGCTCACTAGTGGTGGAAAAGGCAGCTGTAGGTTGTGTGAATTGCCTGCGACTCCCTTCGTGAGCTGTGAAGTGGCTGTGCTTGCCTTGGTTGTCACCGCAGAATTTGGATAAACCATGACCTCCATGGATGGGACTTCTGAATGCCCTGGATCGGTGGTGGCACGTGATGACTCCTGGCTTGCACCCCTGGTGCATGGTTTTCGATGATTGATTCGCTCTTGTGTGGGGGGGGCTGGGGCCCCCCTTGCCTCTTCTCGGATGCGCATCAGTATCTTTACATCTTCGCGTTCAGCATTCTAGCCAGGTTCCGGATGCTTTCCTTTCTTTGTACGAAGCTGCAACGGCGGAACGCATTGTCTACTGGCTGGAACTAGAGAGTGATCACCTGGCAAGACACAAAGCATCTTTCTTGACAAAGGAATGATGCTATGATGAGATAAGATGATGATGCCCGTTTGACCGCCTTCTGAGATGCGTGAGTGCGGAGTTTCACAGGTTTCACTTAGTGCAGATTTAGTTTGTATAACTAGTAATTTGACTCTTTCGTGTTTGGGGGCGGCTGGTTGGTTTTTTGTTTGGTTTGTGGTTTGCTTGCCTTGGTTGGCTGTTTTTTTGTTTGGTGGTTTGGCTGGTTCTGGTTCTTGTTGCTTCTCAACAATCATCTTTCTTTAATTGAGGATCCTTCGATCTCTTTTGCAGCTTTCTGGACAACTAGTGACCTGCATTTCGTGTGCAATAGGCACTACCCGGAAAAAAAAGCACGTGAGCCGAGTGAGAGCGGACGTTTCACCTAGTTAATGCTACCAGTGCCCGCTTGACCGAATGGTTTTGCTGGTTTTTCTGTTTCTTTCGGGGGTGGTTTTCTTTCTGTTTCTTGCTGTGTTTGCCTAGTTTTTGGTTCTTCCCCCCAATGATTGGTCAATGGCACTTCTTCTTTTCACTTCGCAGTGTGTACTTGTAACCGAGGCGCCGCGCCACAACGGCACAACCCCATGCAAAAATCCCTGTCCCTTGTTTTGCTTTTTCCCCCTTCTGTGGTCCGCCTTTCTCTGACCTTTCGCAGGAGATTGGTTGGTCGCTCTCTTTCCTTTCTTCCTTTCCTTCCCTACCTTCCCCCTCTCCGCAGCTTTCTCTGCAGCCATCTGCCTAGCCCTTCGGGCTACGGGCGCACATGGTGACAGCGTTTGTTGCTGTGGTATTGCCTTTGATGCATTTGCTCTGTCAGTCATCCGAACCTTCAGAGATGGACTTGCAATCATGCGTGGTCAGATCATGCATGGTCAGCACTGATCCCACCAGGCAAAATTGAGGATCCACCTTGAAGGAACCCACGCCGTCACACTTCCTTGGTGGTTCTTGCGCCAATAGTACATGAAAAACAAACAGGCCCTGGCAGCACCAAAAAGAACACTTTGGCAAGTCTGAAAGGAAACACTTTCCGCGCACATCACCTTGCTCAATGAAAACTTTGGAGCAAAGCCCGCTTAGCACAAACGACGGCAACGCAACAGTATTGGCCGCGGATGCCCGCGCACTGTTTTCGCACACTGTTTTCAATTGACTGCGCAAACAAAATCCTTGGCCAAACAGAAAATCAAAAAGTGAACGCCGCATCAGATACTTAAAACGCGGGTGCCAAAGCTCTTCAGCTGCACTGGAGCAAACCCTGCTTAGCACTTGGAACTGCGCTCTAATAGTCTGGACCAGGGATGGCGGGGGCATAGTTCGCAACACGGCGCAAATACAAATGCTTGGCCCAAAAGGGCCAATGCGTTTAGAGAACCCGAAACGATCCTGCCCAAGCTATTCATCTGCGTTGTCGTTGATGAAATTCATCATCCAACCATGAAAAAGTTCTAGTGAACATAAGGTCCTTCAGCCATTTATTGAGCAAACTGTTCCAAACTGGGCTGGAGATTGTCTGGTTCACACCCGGAAAATATCTCACTGGGCTTGACTTGTTGCAAAAAAAGGCAATGACTGCCGGGTCAAATATTTGTCAATCCAAACGCGAATGATACCTTGAGTGTTCCCATTAGCTACGATTACTTGAGATTACCGCCACTGAATCGATTGACGCATTTGGGATCTTGAGCTCCGTGTATCCAAACAAACAACGCCCTCGCTCTACTTAGTGATGGTTTGATGTCCATGTTCAATCAAAATTCAATGGAAATCTTTGTGGCCAGACCGTCATGCATCAATCATCCACATACGTAGCTGACATGTACATGTTTCCATACGGAAGTGACTCAGGCTGTTTTGACGGTGTTTTTGCTGACCCAGAGCAGGCTGTCGCGGCCTTTGACACACCGATGTGGACACCTCAGGGACAGAATAACCATGATTTTCATCAAGAGTGGTTTCAGAATATCATTCGACAGAGCAGAAATCCTGTCAATGATTCTTGGTGGAGGATTGGTGATTTGAGAGACAATGGGTACATGGCCAGGCAAGTGTTTCTGCCGTGGTCCTGGAATGTACGCCGCACTTCTGCCAGTGTGGGTTCGTCTGCTGCCTCCAGCAGCGCAAGGTCGAGTGGGCCATGATCTGCGTTCGGGCGGATCTCCGCAGCCGTTTCACCTAGCCTAAATGGCTATCCCGGGGCGGGGTGGGAATCAGGTTTGCTCACAGGAGTATTCCTGCGCGCGCGGCCGGCGCCATGGTGTAGCCACTCTGGTCTCTACGGTCTCGGCGAAAGCTTTTCCTGAATGCTTTCGGCGGAGGCGATGTGGAACTATGCTGAGACTGGTTGTCTCATCTGGCTGGAATGGATTACGGTGGAGGACCAGGCGTGCTGGCACTCCAGAATGAGGGGGCCCTCGACGTACGGGTGCAATGTGATTCTTCACTGAAGGTGCGGAGCTTTGGCTCATGCTGTCTCGGCTCAAACTTGGCTGCTCTGGAACGGTAGTATCATCTCGACAGGTATCTCTTGCCCAACTTGGACTTGAAACTGTTGTGAGACTTGTGGTCTCGCCAGAGTGAAAAGGATTGCGGAAGGGGAACTAGTTGTAGGTAGCTCTTGCCTGGTTCTCCCAACTTGGACGTGGAACCTTTGGGATTTGTTTCTTGTCAGTGTGAAATGGTGTGAAGGAGGGGTACTTTACACACAGGCACTTGAGGATTTGAGGATTCTCTGCGTGGCTGTGACTCTGGTATGGGAGCATGGTTTTTGCAAAGCACAGCAGTGTCCTTGCCGTGGTGCTCCTTGGGAATCAATTGATGCATCTCCGGAGTGCGGTGCCTTGACAAGCTTGCTGCTACCGAAACGTCTAGCCTTGGCCTTGGCCTTTGCTGGTCGTTTCGGCTGCAGGTTGCTTGACGGTACTGCTTACCGTGAGTACAATACGAGATTGGTAACGAGAGCATGTTGAGCTGTGACTTTCATCACGAATTCTGGTCTGGGTTGATAATCGTCTCTTTGACTTGGTGACTCCGTCGCTCAACTTGGACTGGTGAAGTTATGGGGCCTTGACAGTTGCAACAAAAATCTCGTTGTTACCCGTTGGTGGTAGAGGAAGCAGCCGTGGATATTGGTGTTGCCTACGACTTTTTTCGGGAGCCGCGATGTGGCTTCACTTGCTGTGGCTGTTAATGCAGAACTTGCTTGGGACTTTGCTTTCATGGATTTGACCGCTGGATACCCTTGATCGGTGGTGGAGTGTGTGTCCACCGGGTTTGCACTTCTGGTGCATGGCTTTCGAAGTTTTATTCGCTCTTTGTGTGGGGGGGGCTGGGGCCCCCCCTTTTTCTCTCTTTTTGGCTTACTAGACAGCATTACATCTTCGCAGTCACCATGCCAGCTAGTTTTGGGATGCTTTCCATTGCTTTGTGCGAAGGTGCAACGGGTGGATTCCTTGACTGAGGGCTGGAGCTCTGGAGTTATCACCAGCAAGGCACAATGAAACATTCATGGCAGGAATGTTTCTGGGATGAGATGCGACGAGACGATGATGCCCGGCTGAATGACTTCTGAGATGCGTGAGTGCGGAGTTTCACACGTTTCACCTAGAACAAATTTAGACAGTGTTATAGTAAGATGACCCTTTGATTTGTGTGGGTAGCTGGTTGCTGTTTGGTTGGTGGTTTGCTTGGTTTGGCCTTGTTTTGCCTGGTTCGTTTGGTTTTTGTTTTTGGGTTTCTTTTTGTTCAATGGTCATCTTACTTCAATTGAAGATCTGCGGATCTCTTTTGCAGCCTTTCTGGACAACTAGTGACCTGCATTTCGTGTGCAATAGGCACTACCCGGAAAAAAAATCTGCCAAAGCTCTTTTCAGCCACTGCTGCTTTTTAACAGTTTTCACTTTGTCTCATTGCAGACTTTTTGCTGATGCACTTTCATGGATTGGGATCCTTGAACGCTTTATGGTTGTCACTCGTGACCGCAGCCACCAGTGCTAAAGCTGCGCTCTCGGAGGAAAAAAGTCAATGGAGCCAAGGTCACAGGAAGAGCAAAAGTTCAAGCATCCAAGTGAATGTAGCCGGCGTCAACGCCGGCAGGATCAGTCTTCTTCTTGACTCTGAGAAGACAAGATAAGACTCATCATCTGCCAACAGTCAAAAGTTTTGAATGAAATCTCCTCGAGTAGCATTGGGACAGGGCTTGATCCATGAAGGACAGCGTTCTATGTTCCTCGCGTTGCGTTTTTCATGTTGAAAATGTCAGCAAACTTTTGGTGAATTAGCGAGTTTTATTGGTGAACTTTCCGTTCAGTATGGTGGCACTGTGATCACAAATGACTATCAGTCTTTCAATGACGCTATCGTTTTTACCATTGCTGCATTTTGTACAGTTTTCATTGGGTCTGTAGACTCATTTGTTGATATTTTTTCATGGATTGGGATCCTTGAACGCTTTGCAGGTGTTACTCTCGCGACCGCAGCCAACCGTGCTAAAGTGGCGCTTTCGGAGAAAAAACAAAGTTCAGTACGGTGGCACGGAGGCAGATAATTTACTTAGGCCATAGTTAGTGTGTCTCAGTAAGATGATTCTTCTTGTTTGTGGTGGTTGGTTGCTGGTTTGGTTTGCTTGTTTTTGTGCCTTTTTTGTTTGGCTGGTTTGGCTGGTTTGGTTGGTCTGTTTCTTTTCACGGTCATCTTACTCTGTAATTAGTGTACCACTGATCTCTAGTTGCAGTCTTTCTGGACGTTTCGTGACCTGCATTTCGTGTGCAATAGGCACTATCTATCCGGAAAAAAAAAACACGGAGGCAGATAATTTGGCTGGCATCTATTTTTTCAAACAAAATCTGGAGCGTAGCACTTGGCAGAGTGTTTGAACCCGTGTTCCCTCCATCTTAATCCAATGGCAGGGTTTACGGAAGATAAAAATGGCCATATGCAGGTCAGTAGGACTCGCGAGGACCTTGCGACAGTACCTTAATGTGCTATTGATGTTCTCCAAGCTTCTTCCGGAGGATCGGTGCTGTTGGACTCCCAGTTTTCCACCTTGTTTTTTCTTCCGGTCTTCTCTTTTACCGTAGGATGACTTGAAGACGAGAACGTTAGGCGCTTATTGAAGCATTTGCATCCGGTTTTTTAGGGGCAATTTTAAGAGTCATGCTCCTGTCCTGAGATGCACATGTGCTGTGAGTTCTTCCACGCCAGCCGAGTCTGTGTGCATAGAAAGCATTTTGTACGTGTGTTGTGTTTTGGGTACGCATGTGATTTATATCCAATTTGGGCACTCTGATTTTCATGGTCTAGCTTGTGAACCTTTCTGGAGCAAATCGGATTTTTTGAACATATGCATTAGAATTGATATCATCAGAATTAGTATTTTTTGAAAATCATCAGAATCATCTACTCCGTCACCTTTTACATCTTAAAAAGAAAAAAGGTAAGCGGCAGACAAGCGCGAAACGTAAAGACTCACGGGAAGCATCCCAATGCATTCTCTCTAGGGTTGATGTCGGATGCATCTTTATTTATCTTAGACAGGAAATATTTGATTTTGCAGATTTGGTGGCATCGAATTTGGAGTTTTGGAGGCAGATAGTTTTGCAATTTGCAACCATGTAATTTCTTAAGCTGGACAAAGTCTAAAGGATAGCATGGCACTAGTATTGGGTCAAAACGTAAATTTTGAAAAGGATATTCACCACTGTAGTACATTGAAAATCGCCGTTGCCAGCTGATCAAGCAAAGCAGGGCAGAGAGGTCCGGTCTACCCAAAGGTCACCAATGCCCTCACTTTGGAGGGGTCCGCTACCATGGCTGTTTTGTTTTGCTTGATCCAAAGCGCCTCCAAGTAATTATTCTTGATTTGTGTGTGTGCTAAACAAGTAGCCGAAATGTCTGTCAGAGATTTTTTCAATGGAGTTCTCCTACATTGATCTTGCCAAGAGACCTCCTATAACTTCTTCCGGGTACAAAGATCTCCTTAACTGCCAAGAGATATTCTTTAGAGACCTTGTACGGGGTTCTTGCCAAGAGATCTCCAATAGAGTTCTTGTACAAAAAACTTCCACGAAGCTCTCCTAGAATGATCTTGCCAAGAGACTTCAAGAGACCATGTTAGCCTCTTCATTCCGTGTGCTTTTAACAATTCCTCCCACCACACTGGGGTCTCTTGCCAGGATTGTTGTTTTTGATTTTCGGCTGTTTGTGTTGGTTGTTCGTTACTGTTAGTTGTCAGTGTTCGTTGCTGGTTGTTGTTTATTGGGGGCAGTGATGGTGATTGTCGACTTGTTGGCTGATGGGTTGTCGTGAACCGCAAGGGAATGTGTTTTTTTTTTTTATGTCGCTGTGCCTTCGCAGGTGCAGGGTCCTGGAACGACAAGTACCACCAACGGTGGTGAATGTGAATCCCAACCACTGAAAACACCATCAAATTTTTACATATATATATATATATATTTATTTATTTATAATTGAAAACCATGCATGCATACATGTGTATAGTGTATAACCGCAAATATAGTTATTTATCTATCTATTTTTAGATATATATTTATATTTAACCAGAACATACATATATGTATAAAACTACATATACATATATATATATATATTTATTTATATTCTCATATATGTAACATAATCTTGATATATATATATATATGTATACAACCAGACATTTTTTACATATACATATGTATATATATAGTATATTCAATTTACATTTGAAGAAATGTATCTGTTCTCTTTGTTCTTGTGTTGTAAAACAACAGAAAAACTGTCACTTTCATCATCTCGCATCCATATCTTTGCCCTTGGAAATGTTTGAGGCTTCCCTTGCTGATTTGTTGAAGAAGTAGTTAGTCTAAAGGCTGAAACTGAGTCCCGAGTTTTGAGCCTCGTTAAACCAGCAAAGTGAAGACCTGCCGCCAACGCAGCCGTTTTATCTTGTCTCGCTTGCACAGGCGGTGGCACTGAATCGAATTCAGGATGTGTTTCAGAACAATGATTGTCGCTACTCGATGTGTTTGGATGTTTCCCATACACAAAATTCAAAATGCTATGAGCCAAGTTGGCAGCAACGATCGACGATTCCATGCAGATACTCGCAAAGTTCACCTCCAAATACATCACTGACAGCAATTTGTTGCAATCAATTCCTTCTCTCAGTAGATGTGGCAAGAAGGTCGTGTTCAAGGCCGGGTGGCGCCTTGACAATGAACTAGGAATCAAACGAGTGAACCTCCTGTCTTTTGACTTCGTAGAGGGCAAAAAAAATCAAAAGTCTGTTTCCTTGGAGGAAAAAATCGGTTGGTTTCTGAAAACCAGGAAGGAATCATACATGCCGATAGAAATTGCTGATGTTTTTCCAAAACAAAACATGCGGCTACTGCGACTAGTGGGTTGTTCTCGCAAGACTTCTGGCTCAGGTGAGATGATCTTTCGCGCAGGGCCAGACGTGGCCCATTCGCTAGCTCGTAGGCTGGATGAGCCGTGTGTGTGTGTCAAAGGTGAAGTATAAAACACAGTGCGAAGTCCTCCATGTCAGTCATTTGAGAATTTCTTCTTTTTTTTTAACAAAATGTTTTTCTTTCTTTACCAACAGCAGAGATCTTGAAGATCTGAGAAAAAAACGATCTTTGAGAATTTCAACTGGCCCAGGTGTGTTCTGGGCGACCTTGTTGATCAACTGTTCCGCACAACAACAGTGCCAGATCCTTGCGGCCACTCGGCGAGCATGGGCACCAGAAGACATAACACGAGGGCAGAGTTTGTCTCTCTGACAGTGCAGAGGCGCTGCTCCAAAGCTTCACTTTGAGTTTCCGGTGAGTGTGGGGAGCGTGCACTTTAGTGCCAGCTGGGACATGCAAATAGGATGGATTTGTATGCTTGTTCTTAGATACAGAAATTACCTACATTATCCAGTCTCTATCTTTTCAGGGGCACGAGGGGGGAGGAAGATTGCTAAATCGCACGCTTTCAAAGAGCTAAAAGTCGCACGAAAGAAGCAAGCCCACTGGACAGGGAGATTTGCCAAAAACATCCTCGATCCCATGCACAAGTTTGCTTCTGGTTGCGGCCTCGTTCTTGCTCATCGTTCCTTCTGTTTCTCGCTCTTGCCTGATCCTTGCCTCCCATTTTGGTTCCTTGCCAAATAAACTCAAACGGCTGAAACACCATGGCCCTGAAGGATGGACTTCTTCAACCTACTGTACCTAATGTTGCTTTTTGAACTGGCAAACAAAAATCGTGCTGCAAGAACATCTGGTTTCTTGCTGCTTAACATCATTTTGTGAACCCTCAGAGAACTAAGCTCTTGAAGCTTGCGAGAGCTTGTAAAAACTGAGGCTTTGGAGAGCTATATCTTGAAGGACAAAGTGGCCCGGCCTCTGCCACTGCCTAACAATGTCACTTTCCAAGAAAGAAAACTAACATCAACTAATAATATTAACCAACAACATAAACCAATAAAAATCAACTGGCATGAACAACCAACATAAACTACGCCAGCCTAAGGCTAATCAGCGAACCCAAGCCCAACATTAGCTAAGTCTTAAGCCTGCAACCATGTGGCACCAAACAGCACCATGGGCTCCCAACCGCGCCTCCACCCACGTTCTGCCTAACTTTGGCCGATGCTCAGGCTTGAACAAAACATGCCTAACGTTTGTGCCTTTGTGTCTCTGTGTCTTTGCGTGTGTGTTTGTACCATCTGAATCCATGTTTTTTCCGACATGCTCCCCGTGCTCCACATGGTCGTGTAAACTTGTACTCCTCAGACATGTCTTGTAGGTTAGCACACCACCTGTTGCTATCACTTTAAACACTTTAAACAACTTCACATCGCCTAATGACTGCTGTATTTGCAGGCGAACGGCTAAGACATGCAGGGAATTGCAAAGATTTTTTTCTGTGTGACAGGATGCATCCTGGGAATAGCATGCGGTACGTGGTGCAAGCCAAAAGGAGCAAGTTGATCTAAACCATTGTAGCAACAGTGGTACTTTGACGAACCTGCAATACATGCTTACACCACAGCCATGTTTTGTAGGATGTCATGTCCTGGTTGTGCACATACTTTAAACAAGAGAGCCTTCACATCCACACTGATGCTAAAAAAAGTGTAGCGTCGAAGTGAACAGAGCAGTGTTGACCCCAAGACTTGGGTTTGTGCCAATAAGATGCTGACACAAGTTGGCACCCGCATAGAAAGGTATTTCCAAAGTTTCAAGACCAGTACGATACGCCGACATACCCTGGTATGGCTTTGTGTGGTTTGGTCCCATAGAAGCCAAGAAGGGGCAAACTCATTGATAGATGCTTGTATATCCTGTGTCAATCCTGAGCAGTACCAATTTCAGTTACCAAACATGATCCCCTTTGCCAAGGACCATGTGGCATTTCCGTGAATTTCCTGTGCGACAAGCTGGACAACTCCCACGCGGCCCATGCGACTTTGCTGTCAAGAGAAAGTCCAGAGAAAGTGGAGAGAATGTGGCAGTTTCGAACAATTGGGATTCCTCATATACAGCTGGCAGATGCCAGCAGGCACTTGCGTTGAAACAAATTGTACGAACCTGTGCCTCACAGTGGGAGTTGGAAGTTGAAACTAAAGGGGATCACAAAGTAGGCCCAATCTTTTGGGTTGTTTCGCGCGATCTTGGCATGAGATTTTGCTTTCCGAATCTATACCCAGGCCACTGCAGGTGTGTTTGTCCTGAGTGACTTTGCGCCGGACATTGCGAAGAGAGTTCCAGACACTTGCATCAACTGGCTGTGTGTTTCGCTCTGGCGTTGCTGGTTCCGGAGGCAAAACACAACAGTTTGTTTAGATTACATCGGTGTGAAGGTGTCAGGCAGCTCACTGATGTTCAAATACATTCAAATAGCATTCAAAAGATTCGATTGTAGTTCCTATTAAACCTTTGGCCCTGGGTTTCTGTTTCCCTATGGCAGGGGTCATCGCCTAATGACTGCTGTATTTGCAGGCGAACGGCTAAGACATGCAGGGAATTGCAAAGATTTTTTTCTGTGTGACAGGATGCATCCTGGGAATAGCATGCGGTACGTGGTGCAAGCCAAAAGGAGCAAGTTGATCTAAACCATTGTAGCAACAGTGGTACTTTGACGAACCTGCAATACATGCTTACACCACAGCCATGTTTTGTAGGATGTCATGTCCTGGTTGTGCACATACTTTAAACAAGAGAGCCTTCACATCCACACTGATGCTAAAAAAAGTGTAGCGTCGAAGTGAACAGAGCAGTGTTGACCCCAAGACTTGGGTTTGTGCCAATAAGATGCTGACACAAGTTGGCACCCGCATAGAAAGGTATTTCCAAAGTTTCAAGACCAGTGCGATACGCCGACATACCCCGGTATGGCTTTGTGTGGTTTTGTCCCATAGAAGCCAAGACGGGCAAACCCATTGATAGATGCTTGTATATCCTGTGTCAATCCTGAGCAGTACCAATTTCAGTTACCAAACATGATCCCTTTGCCAAGGACCATGTGGCATTTCCGTGAATTTCCTGTTGGAAGTTGAAACCAAAGGGGATCACAAAGCTGGCCCAATCTTTTGGGTTGTTTCGTTCGATGTTGGCATGAGATTTTGCTTTCGAATTTATACCTGGGCCACTGCAGGTGAATTTGTCCTGAGTGACTTTGTCGATCGACCGTTGCCGGACACTGTGAAGAGAGTTCCAGACACTTGCATCAACTGGCTGTGTGTTTCGCTCTGGCGTTGCTGGTTCCGGAGGCAAAACATAACAGTTTGTTTAGATTACATCGGTGTGAAGGTGTCAGGCAGCTCACTGATGTTCAAATACATTCAAATAGCATTCAAAAGATTCGATTGTAGTTCCTATTAAACCTTTGGCCCTGGGTTTCTGTTTCCCTATGGCAGGGGTCATCGCCTAATGACTGCTGTATTTGCAGGCGAACGGCTAAGACATGCAGGGAATTACAAAGATGTTTTTTCTGTGTGACAGGATGCATCCTGGGAATAGCATGCGGTACGTGGTGCAAGCCAAAAGGAGCAAGTTGATCTAAACCATTGTAGCAACAGTGGTACTTTGATGAACCTGCAATACATGCTTACACCACAGCCATGTTTTGTAGGATGTCATGTCCTGGTTGTGCACATACTTTAAACAAGAGAGCCTTCACATCCACACTGATGCTAAAAAAAGTGTAGCGTCGAAGTGAACAGAGCAGTGTTGACCCCAAGACTTGGGTTTGTGCCAATAAGATGCTGACACAAGTTGGCACCCGCATAGAAAGGTATTTCCAAAGTTTCAAGACCAGCGCGATACGCCGACATACCCCGGTATGGCTTTGTGTGGTTTTGTCCCATAGAAGCCAAGAAGGGGCAAACTCATTGATAGATGCTTGTATATCCTGTGTCAATCCTGAGCAGTACCAATTTCAGTTACCAAACATGATCCCCTTTGCCAAGGACCATGTGGCATTTCCGTGAATTTCCTGTGCGACAAGCTGGACAACTCCCACGCGGCCCATGCGACTTTGCTGTCAAGAGAAAGTGGAGAGAATGTGGCAGTTTCGAACAATTGGGATTTCTCATGTGCAGCTGGCAGATGCCAGCAGGTTGGAAGTTGGTCCTGTTCTGCCTAAGGGGTTACACCCAATCTATTTCTCTCTCTCTCTCTCTCTCTTCAATACATATGGGACCTTCCGGAACCTAGCTTTGAGGTTTTTTTGTTGTTGGTATTTACGATGTGTTATTGGAATTTGGAGATTTTGGCTTTATGAAGGAGAACAAAGGATGTTGAAGTGCTACGATGGCTTTGGGGAATTGGCAAAAACCTCGAAAAACGGAAAAACTCAAAAACAGAATTATTTCAGGAAATAAGAACACCATGGAAAAGTCTTCCACTATTTAGCAATACATGTGGTTTTTTCGTTCTACCGGTTCCCAAAATATATCACTTTTTCAGTTCTCCACCATGTCCCAAAATGCCAAGAAGCAAACCTCAGCACAAATGTACCTAGCTAGGCCCAACAATTGCAAGAATTACCGCCAGCATTTCTCTCATACGCATATGGTTTCAATACTCCTAGGACGTTACGTAAAGCGTTGATGCACTTTTTTACTGCAGGCAGCAAAAGTGTTTCCTTCATGACCGGGTCACGATTGCATCCTGTATAGTTGGTTCTCCTAAACAGCCACAATGCAGAAAACAAAACAGTATCTCTCACATTTGGACTCCCATATTTGAGGTAATCGTTTTTCAACACGTTGTTTTGTCGTACTTGTGGCGCTCAAGGCGAGAACAAAGACTTGCCTGATATTTGGCACCCGAAACAAACTGTCAAAACTGACCATGATTAGTCCCGACGGTTGGTATTTTTGAGGTGCCCCTTGGCCCGCAAGATACATGGGGGCTGGCACGTGTCAAATTTAAGTCTTCCACCTTTTTTTGCTGGGCCCAGAAAAAGGTACAAACTAACGCAGTTCAAGAACTGGGTTTGGTTCCCAGGAATCCTTCATGTCTTAGTCCTGTCCAAGACCTAAGCAGGTAGTAAACTGTCAAACTTGTTCCCTTCACAGTTTGTGCCGCAAACCAGTTGCAGTCAAATAAAAGCCGAATCGAATGTCTCATAAATTGGCCAACCGGAAAATGTAGGCACAAATCATTTCCTTACTGGGCTACTCCTTAGACAAGGTCAGGAAACAACATTCACAAGATTTTTTGATATTTTTGTTGGAATTATTCGGTTTTTTTTTGGATTTGTTCCATTTCTTTGCAATGTTTTGGATTTTTTGGAATGTTTTTTGATTTTTTGGAATGTTTTAAAATGCGTTTGGAATTGTTTGCAATTTGTAGATTTTTTGCAGTGTTTTGGAATTTTGTGGAATGATTTGGACTTGTGTGGAATGATTCAGAATGTTTGGGAATGGAGTGGAATGCTGCCAGGAGTCTCCCCCTTTGGGATACTCCTTCTCCATAGACAAGAGATTGGCAGTATCGGGGCTGAATGTTTGTTTACATTTTCTCCATGAATCTGTGAAAAACACATACATGAACCAAAATAGGAGGCAAAATGACCTGAGATCTATTGCTAGATTCCTTTCTTAATTTCAGGCACAGAGTATATGGAGGGTTTCATGGGTGCAGCACAGTATCGATATCAGTCAGGATAGGGGAAGAGGAGATGCACGAGCAATTTCTTTACCCAAATCTCAAAATAGTAATAGACCAGCCATTTTTGGAGTTCCCTATGGCTTTAGAAAACACCAAACGGCCTGCGCAATGATTTTTTTGGAAGTGCAGCACCGCCTCAAATGATTTTTTGGGAAGTGCAGCACAGCCTCAAGGGGCTAGGCCCAGCTGAGGTTTGGGGCTTGGTCTAGTGGGACGAGCCACTCATCGTAGCCACTGTAACACAGATGAAAATTGCGAAGCAGAGCACCATTGAACAGCGGCAAAAGGGCTGGTAATAAGCTAGGCAATAGTGGTTGACAATGGTTAATGATGGTTCATTAACATGAACACAATTACATGATTAGGGGCAATGTGCTCAAGATGTGCACAGCGTGAGAACATGATTTTGCAATCTCGGCAAATGTAAAGCTCGTGCACCTACTTAAAACAAAACCGAATGATTATTGATACATACAATTCATAAAGGCGAATATGCAATAAATCAAAGACCTGAAAACATGACTACAAAAACATTACAGAACATCAAAAACATGAAAAAAACAGATTCTAGCATATTCAAACATGATAATGCAGAATTTAGAATGATTTATGGAGTTTATATCTGACAATTCCGTTCTGCCCAAGACGCTCGCTAAGGTCAGGGGACCTCGCTGTTGCTAACACGCTTCCAACGAGTGTCACAGTGAGGTCGTTCCAAGCAGTTCCTGGGCGTAGTGTGCGTTCCAAACTGAAGACCTGTTTTTTTACGCATTTGCTACCGAAACACAGATTTTTCCAAAAAGAAAACCAGAAAGCTTTTGATTGAAATTTTCCAGTTCCCACTACCTCAGATTAGCATCTCCAGACTGATAGTGGCTGACGCTAAGCAAGATGTGAGAAGAAACCACTGCTGCCTTTACCCTGTTCCGTCGGCGGCTTGCCAATCCTTTTCTTGTGTGGGCAGAACGGCAGTGTTATATAGGGTTTGCATGAAGGGCAGACAAAACAGAGTCTGGCAGCATAAGACTTAAAACATCTCAAGACTCTCACTCTGATCCAGCGAAAACCGCATGGAAGCATGGCCGAAAGAGACAGGTAAGAGAAACGGTTCAAAACACTCGGCCCAGATAGACCGACGAATGCTTTTGACAGCTGCTGGATTAACTGCCTTACCTCTTGGTGCTTGACATCTGTTGTGGGACCTACGAATGAAATCCCCTGCACGTAGAGACCATGCAGTGGATACAGCGCCGACAAAATCATGACATGCCATTGCCATAGCCTCATGACGCACGACCTCGACACAGGTTGATAGGGCCGCCAAGGGCATGGTGCCCCATGGTGCCCTTGGCCAGGTGCCTTGGTGTATCGCGACCTCCAAGGAGCCTTCGAAGCATTGGAAGCCTTGGAAGCCTTGCATAGCTCGCGTAGCTCAGCTCCCGTAGCTCCGGTAGCTCGCACTGGGCACAGAAACAGAGCCTCAGATGGGTCAGCGAGTTGTGGATGTGTCAAATGTGTCAATTGAGTGCCTTGAGTGATGACAGTGATGACATCCAGACTTTCACAGGGCGTGCAGCGGAAGTTCCATGCCATCGGAAGGCCTAGTTTGGTGAGGGGAATCCTGGCAGTGCATTGAATTTAAGCAGCTACTTCGTAGCACGTTGAAATCTCAGCAGTTGGAATTGCGGTTTGTTGAACTCGTGAGAAGTCGTGATTTGCAATTTTTTCTTTCGGCCTTAATGCAGACTGCAAGTGCTTCCCACGCTTCCAGACTATAGTACCATCCAGGTGCCAGAGGGCACACTGAAGCGTGGATCCCCGTGGATCCGTTGCTGGACCCCGTTCAGGTCCTCCCAATCTTCGAGAGTTGTATAGCTGCAACTTGTCAACGCCGCCATCTCGCATGGCTATCACGTGCAAATTTCCGAGGCGATTCCCCGATTTGTGGTTCCCTTTAAACCCGGATATTTCCTCGAAAGGGTAGCAAGTCGCACTGGCACGGCCACAGATGACCTGAGAGCCAAGTTGCAGAGGCAAATGACCTGAGAGCCACATCAACAAGACGCAAATTGCTGGGCCTTCTTTCAGAAAAACGAAGCATTCAGCAGGTCATCATACCCGTCTCTGGTCGCAGCATCAGTTGTTGCAACTTGTTGCCACCATCTCGCATGGCTAGTGGCCTCGAAAGGGTAGCAAGTCGCTGCAGGAGCTCTCCAAGAATTCCGTGGATGAATTCTTGGAGGAAAAGTTCTCGAAGCTTATTGAGTTCACTGCTGGTGTACTTGGACATGGTCCACATGGTGCACTAAACCGGTGCGAAGGGCGTTTGATTTGACTGGGAATCAAAGCTACAGTGCTAGCTGACAGCTACGTCACACGGATCAATGATCCGCACAGAAAGCTTTGTTGAGGAGATTCCACTTGCAAGCTGTCACCCAAAGACAAGCCCAGTTCCAAGCAGTAGAATCCTTGAGGTACCTCCTTTTTCCAGTGTCAGTGATAGACGTTCTGGTTCCAATGCTTGTCAACTGTGACCAGCCCGATGTAATCCCAGGGAAGCAAGGATGACAATTGCCCATGGTGAGCCATGCAAACTCGGAGTTGTTGTTTGTATTTGCCCCTCCCAAGCAAATTTGATGCTACAACTCCTATGAAGGTTCCCGCGGGTGCCGAGGCCCTTCCAAAGCCACTGGGCTTGATACAGCCAAATCTCCCAGAGGATGACATAGCTTTTTTGGAGCTGGAACCAATTCAGAAGCGTTTGTAGCTGGGGCTGTTGCTGACTGCCAACACTTGAAGGTCGGTCCTGAGAAGGCTGGAAGTCAAAACAGTTTGCAAGACCAGGCTTTTCACATTTCTTTGCCTTGCACTTGCATTCCACAGCCACGCGAATGATCAGATCCTCACTTCAAAGCAGAAACCTCACTGAATATCAAACCGTGCGCACAGGCGCCTTGGGTCGAACAGTTTCTTCCTGAACCTTTGTGATACGTCATGACAGCATTGCTTATTCCATCGCAAAAGCACGCAGATGTGACCTCGCAATCAATGCTCACATGTAAGATAGGGATGCAGTGAGGGTGGTGAACCCAGAGCATTGCTGTTTCGCAAAGTGCTCATGACATGCAAATCACCTGCAGACCATTTTGTCAGGACTTGATCCATTCTTGAGAGCCAGAACATGCCGTGAATTTATCAACATTCATCTCGAGAAAGTTGTGCATGAACCCGAATTTCAGGGCAGGAAATTTACTTGTGGTGTAGCTACGCTTGTCCCAACTTGTTCAACAAGAGGTAAGAAGCACTTGCTTTCGGTGCTACAGCATACCTTGGCGCAGTGGTCGACCGGTCTGGACACTCCATTGCTGCTCAAATCGGCGTCTTGATACCACAACTTCCGGAGCTCGAATTTTACAGGCGACCAACTAAGCAGCCTAAGGCCTAGGGACTTCATGTTTGAGTTTCACAAGACCATCCTTCTGGAAGGCTTAATTCTTGCCAAGGGACCCAAGAAGTGAATCTTAAGAATTGGACTAGTCAAAAGGTTTCGGAAAACTTATCAGCCAAGATTTTTCAGCCAGGGTCTGTTGCTCAGATGAGGATTGCGAGACATCATTGACCTCTAGGCGTCAGGCGGTACGCTCTATTTTTCCAGAACAATCCACAGTAGCGGGGTCGCGCTGCTCAATGCAATGCCTTGTGAAACATCTCTTCAGCATCTAAAAGACCAGTTTGCGAGCGCAAACATTTGTCATGCCCTGAATTGTCAAAGGTAGACACTACGAGTTTCAAGTGTGAATCCTAGCGACGGGCACTCCTGTGACCCCTTTCAATATGTATTCAATGAAACCGGCAGTCACATTCAGGACTTGATCCATTCTTGAGAGCCAGAACATGCTGCGAATTTATCAACATTCATCTCGAGAAAGTTGTGAATGAACCCGAATTTCAGGGCAGGAAGTTTACTTGTGGTGTAGCTACGCTTGTCCCAACTTGTTCAACAAGAGGTAAGAAGCACTTGCTTTCGGTGCTACAGCATACCTTGGCGCCGTGGTCGACCGGTCTGGACACTCCATTGCTGCTCAAATCGGCGTCTTGATACCACAACTTCCGGAGCTCGAATTTTACAGGCGACCAACTAAGCAGCCTAAGGCCTAGGGACTTCATGTTTGAGTTTCACAAGACCATCGTTCTGGAAGGCTTAATTCTTGCCAAGGGACCCAAGAAGTGAATCTTAAGAATTGGACTAGTCAAAAGGTTTCGGAAAACTCATCAGCCAAGATTTTTCAGCCAGGGTCTGTTGCTCAGATGAGGATTGCGAGACATCATTGACCTCTAGGCGTCAGGCGGTGCGCTCTATTTTTCCAGAACAATCCACAGTAGCGGGGTCGCGCTGCTTGATGCCTTCCACCAGACGGTCCCTTGTGAACACATCTCTTCAGCATTTGAAGGACAGCAGTTTGCGAGCACAAACATTTGTCATGCCTTGAATTGTCAAAGGTAGACACTACGAGTTTTAAGTGCGAATCCTAGCAATGAGGGCTCCTGTGACCCAGCTTGGTAGTTTTCAGGAACAGCAAGGGATCAACGGGATAGCAACCATTTTTTTTCTTTAACAGTCAAGCTTTGTTGCTTGAAGTCTCACAGTCATTCAAGGATCCTGAAACATTCGTTGATCACAACCGATGAAGCTTTGAACCACTGAGTCATCTTTGCAGAATCGTCTTTGAGCTAGATTAAGTTCCTACACTCCTAATTCGCAAAGCTCAAGGCTTGCGCCTTGCGTCGAACGCCCACAACTTTGAGGATAAACCTCACACATGCTGAATATTATCTATGAGTGATCAGAATCTACATCATTTGGATGATGGTGGCTGGACTCAAGCAGCAATTCAGACGGGGCCAGGAAAGAGCTTTGTGGATTGTGGCCAACAACCCTGCATCAATCGGCCGACTTGTTGGATATCTATTCAATGAAACCGGCAGTCACACTCAGGACTTGATCCATTCTTGAGAGCCAGAACATGCTGCGAATTTATCAACATTCATCTCGAGAAAGTTGTGAATGAACCCGAATTTCAGGGCAGGAAGTTTACTTGTGGTGTAGCTACGCTTGTCCCAACTTGTTCAACAAGAGGTAAGAAGCACTTGCTTTCGGTGTTACAGCATACCTTGGCGCCGTGGTCGACCGGTCTGGACATTGCATTGCTGCTCAAATCGGCGTCTTGATACCACAACTTCCGGAGCTCGAATTTTACAGGCGACCAACTAAGCAGCCTAAGGCCTAGGGACTTCATGTTTGAGTTTCGCAAGACCATCGTTCTGGAAGGCTTAATTCTTACCAAGGGACCCAAGAAGTGAATCTTAAGAATTGGACTAGTCAAAAGGTTTCGGAAAACTCATCAGCCAAGATTTTTCAGCCAGGGTTTGTTGCTCGGATCAGGATTGCCAGGCATCAAACGTCCGAAGTGCGTCAAGGATTTGCGCATCACATGCATCACTTTGTCTCTCCATTGCTTTGAAGCTGGGTTGTTGCCAGGTGCGAAAATCCATTTTCCGTATCATGGAAGTAGGGGCAGTTTGATTTCTCGCCCTGAAGAAGGTCGTCCATATTCACGTGTTGGATCATGTGGCTGTTGACGCGCGTGAAGTGCTCCGATGTCAAACCTCAGCTAGCAACCCTATTTCTCTTTGGCAAAGGCCTTTCCATGGCTCCTGAACCTTGATTGCTCGGGGCCTTCCCCAAGTTGTGCACCACGCAGCTGTACGAATGACTTCTCGCTGTTTCTCTTCTCGCTGCGGAATTTCTTGATCGATCTGAAGCAGTCAAAGCCAGTTGTGGGGGTACCCGAGAGGTGATGAATGATGTGTCTTTGCTGTGCCAATGGATTGTTGATATAGAGGGGATAAGGAAGCTTACGACTGGGCATCACTTAGACCACAGCAAAGTAGGTCATCCACTGATAGTCTTTGTGCCAGGCGGCATCAGCACGCAACCATCTTTGAAATCATAGCATCACCCTAGCCCGCGGTGGGTACCGCACACTGAATTGCAAGCGTCTGATGTGAAGGCCGGGTAAAAACTGGGCTTGGTGTGCCATCATGATTTGATCTAATGAGGCTATGCGCAAGATGCGCGAAAAAAAGCGCATTGTCAGAGATCTCAAGATCTAGTACAATGATATGACCAGATCAGCTTGCTTGCCTGTATGTGTTTTGTTGTGCAGAGTTCGCAAACAGGTAAGCTGCTTAAGCGTTGCAGTTTCCCTAGCTGCGATTACATTTGCCACTTGCAACTTTGGTTCAGAGATGCGAAGCTCCTGCGAGGGACATACTGACGCTGAATTCATCACAGGGCACCAAGGACTTTCAAGGAGTGCTCTTGTTGGACTGAAACCTTCACAACAAGTGCCTCCTTAGGACCTCCCGAGTGCCTCCCCAGTGCATCCCTAGTACCTCTCTTGTTTGTTGAAAGTTGCAGATGTTACTTTTGCCCCACGAGGACCTGTGCCAGTGTGATGCGACCTGTGTCAAAGGCATTGGTGGGGTAAGACTTCTGCCATGTGAGTCCTGCTGATGTCATGATGCATTGCTTTAATTGGTTGGTTCCTTGTGCCAAGCAGATTCAGGGCTGGTGCGGCAATCTTCTCCAGGGTTAACCTTGTGGCCGAGGGCACTCCTACATGACATTACTCTCGGAGCAAAAGAGCACCGCAATTCTTTGTGTGTCTCGAGCCTTCCACAAAGCTCCTCAGAACAGCAAAAAAGATCGAATCAATGTAATCAATGACAGTGACATATGATTCATCATATAATAACAATGTAATGTTTGTTTTCTTCCAGCTCTACAAGGGAGTGTCGACGTGCTTCGACTGTGGATTCGCTGGTGTTGTTTGCTCAGGTTGCTTTTGATCAGATCTTGCGACCCAACGGTCTTCCACGGGTAATGGGTGCTTTTGTCAGACACCTGCCATCCGACATTTCGAGAAGATTCATAGTTCAATCAGGCTGCAGCATGGACATCCATGCCAACTCCAATGTTGTGCTGGGTCAAAACTAATTGTACCAGGGTGAAATGTAAGAGATGTATGGAGATCGCTGGAGATCTATGGAGATGTAAGATGTTTCACTTGACTTTCTCTGCCAGCAGGTCATCTTCAACTATTAAGTACACAGAAGCTTCACCTTGACCTTTGAATTCTATGGCAGTGTTGATGGCGAGTGTACCAGTGCTTCGATACAGTGAAACCGTAGCGAAAAAGTTATCATTCCGTTGAGCCAAGCCTCGTGTTGGAATCTCCTTGTGCCTTTGCGGAATTTGACGGTTGGCTACACGCAAGGTGCATATTTTACAGTCTGTTTTCATGCCAAGGTAGAACATGGCAAAATAACAATTGTGAAATCGCTGCAGTACCACTTGCACGAAGTAGGATCAGAATCCAGGCCATCTATTTGCGGATTTGCTGGACCCAACAATGGTCACGGTGGACAGATGCTTAAATCACAGCCTCCCGAATGGGCCCTTTGCGACAGCATGTGATGTTTTCAGATGAGCATCCAGGGTGTCGGGGAGACGTCTGGAAGTTTCAGAATCTTAGTGCTGGGAACTAGGTCGCAAGATCAGACTGTTGAAACAAGTAGAAACAAGATTCGAGATTCAGTTGCCAGATTGTTTCAGAATTCAGATTTGAAACAAGAGACTCGCCATTCTTGAATTCCCGAGCACAAGTCTGCCAAAAAGTCATGGATTGATCATTATCGGCATTGTTCAAAAGTGATGTATCACTGAAATATGCATGTGGATCTAGCAAACATAGCTTGAGGGAAGTTGGAGATGTCAAATGAGCCTTCCTTGACTCATTTGTTAGTGAGCAGTTGTCAGGGTAAGCCTCGAAAAGGTCGGCCCCCCGCAGTTCACATATCATGAGATCATCAGTGTCGAAGGGAAAAGCCCTGAGGGTTGCAGAAGCAACCGAAGTAACCGAAGGATGGCCTTGAATGTTGTGGCCGTGACCATTGTTGCATTGCAAGCATGGCTTCTCAGGGCTCGCGGATGGGCTAAGCTGTTCACTTCCAAGTATGGCCCCGCAGGCTGCCACATGCTATGTTTCGAACATCAATCCCAGCACGCTCGGAAGTTCTCTCTTTCTCAAATAGCCCATTCTCATGTATACTTTGAATTTTGATCACTCACAGAAAACATGAGCATTGTCAAAGTTGAGGGCATCATCGCTGTCTTGAAACCCGTTCCAAAGTGTTTGCTTCTGCTAACTCCAACATCACACGACTCCGCTTTTTGTGATTGCTGTGACTCGTTGAAGGGCTACGCTTAAGACCTTGGTTGGGAGGCCAGTCCCCAAGTCTCTGAAACAAAGATTATCCTCGCATCTCACACAACATGCCACACAACGTGCCACACAATGTGCTACACAATGCGCCACACAATGTGCTACACAACGTACCACACAACGTGCCTCTTTGCTAGCCTATCATGCTTTCTCCGGACATGGTAAGCGGATCAAGTGTCTTCTTGTGAAGATCCGAGTCCGGCACCTCGCCTTGAAACTGACAACAAGAGGGGTTCGGATCGTTCGGAAAGACCTAAGTAGGTCCCAGTTGCTTCGAGCCACCGTGACTTGTCGATCCACCTGTCTAATGCCCTCCAGAAGCTTCATTTGCCATGGCAGGTCTGAATGATCGAACCAGCAGTCTTCCATTGCTGTGATGATTTCGAACTGCTTAGAATTTCAGTGTGGATTCTGAGCGGAAGAAGTGAACCAGGAGATCTACGAGTTTGGGTCCATTTGCTTCAGCAAATTGTAACCTCCCAGATGCTCAAAGTGAAATCTGACTCCGCGGTCGCGAATGCACAGCTGCTTCAGGTTTTTATTGGAACTAGTTCACGTCCGCTATGTTCAGAGATGCATTTTGCACGGCATCAAACTCCAATTCAACCTGCCTGGTGTTGCATTGAAGCTGGAAAGGAATGAAGGTGACAACGGTGGCACCTGCCATCACTTCCACCTTGTAGCAATTTAGAGCACATTGCTACCTGGCAGCCTACTGTGATTGTGTCCTCGGATTTGCACAGCCTCGCTAAGCTGGAAGAAAAGTGAGGGCATCCCAAGGTCTGAAAGTTTTAGATTGCAAAAAAAAGGCAGAAATGAAAGTTCTAAAGACATGTTTCATCCGATTTTCATCCCTCAGTTTTAAGCAATTTTAAAGTCAGAAACATGAAGTCCATGTGAAGTCCTCAGTTTGAGTTCTCGATCTCAAAGCATTTGATGCGCTCGGCCGAAACTCGTTCCACAGGAATTCTTTGCCATATCCCTTGCCGATCGCCGCCAGTACCATTGGTTCACCAGAAGTGAGGCGAATCTAAGCTTGCAGATCTTGCAGAAACAGGAAGTATGCCAAGTCTGCCCCCTCCCATTAGTTCTCCGCGGGTTCACCACGCAGATTGGAAGTTGATGTAGAGTGAAATGCATCGACAGGACAGGAATCCTTCCATGCAGATGCAAAGAACCAATCAGCAGAGATGAGTTAGGTGGACGGGCGCCAAAAAGATCTTCATGAACAGAATCACCTGCTTGATGGCCAAAGATCGTTAAAAGTCTAACAAGGCCTGCCTTGTTGAAGAAACACCTGGCCAAGCCAAGAGACAATGTGTGAAGGCCAGATGTTTGCAACGCTGTGTGTCAACATCGAAGCTTTCACCATGCATTTTGCCGAGAGAGGTCCTGACGACCTTGAGATTTGAGAGTGGCGCGAGCATGTTCACAAAGTCTCAATCTACTCGAAGCCCAAGAGTTTTGAAGGGCACTTTCCGATCTAAAACTTGTGAGAAACAGATGTAAGAAATAGAGAAACTTGAAAGCCAATAGAGATCAAAATTTCACAGGACCGCTGAAGCGCATGCGCCGACAAATGATACCTGTTGCTGTTGCATGACCAAGGCATGGTGTTGTTGCAGGCAACCTTGCCGATGAACGGAGAGAGACCTAGAAATCCTTATTGCAGGCTCACCAGCGTCACCTCCATGGCAGAGTTGAGTACTTAAACATACCTAAACGGGGAATGGCATCGCGTACGTAAATCTCTGAATGAAGCTTTGCGTGAAGTTTGCATAAGCTGTGTTCATTCCATGCGCGGAAGCTATGCGTAAGTAACTTTAAGTCTTTGGTATCCACATTCAGACGTGGAAGCTCAACGAAAACAGATTGGAGGACGTGTAAGTTAGAACTGTGGCAGTGTAAGCGCTGCGGAAGACACGGCCTAAGCGAAAACGGATAAGGCAAAGACCACAGAGTCTTCGAGACAGCTCTGTGACTTCCATGGGCTGTATCATTCTCGCACAAACTCCATGTCAATCCACAGAACTTGACTTGCAGAAGCTTGGGCAAAGGCAGATTCGGAGGCCCAAAAGGATCCTGAGAAATTGGAATACAATCTCTTTCAAGAAGAGAGCAGTCGCTTTGCACCAGGCAACAAACTTGGCCTCCGCTAACCTGCGCTTCACAGGGAAGCTTTTTGGAATTCAAAAGTGTTCGTTGGGAATCCCATTCCCTGGGATACAAATTGCATTTCCAGAGACCTGTAGAGACCTCTGTGTTTACTGTGACATTCGAATGCCTTGAAGCAGCCAGCAGCCTGCCATCAGTCAGGGTCACCATGCCGCAAGTGCCTCCCAGGACCTCAAAGACCATTCACCGGTGACACTGGGAGGTGTCGAGGCAAGGAATGCTTGGAGCGCGCGTTAGAGCCTCGCCAGATCGGTGGGTTCGATGAGATCTTGAACTTGACTCAGAGTGCTCTGCTGGTCCACAGCAAAACTGACTTCAGCGTGTGAACAAAGTCTTGTACCGAACAATTTTTGGATGAGAAATCCAACGAATCTTTTGAAACCGTGTCCTGCACATGGAAACGTATGCTTTCAGAAATCATACCGAAGCTGTCAAGACGCCAATTGCTCTTTGCTGGACCATATGTCAGACCAGGAAGGCTTCCGACATGCATCAATTGAACTTGTCAGCCACCCCTGCGAAGTAGCCTTCCAATTGGCAAATTTTTGGCACCAGAACCAACAAAAGGCCAAGACATACTGTATCTTGGTGTGTAAGCTAGGACCATTCGTACCGACCTTCAAGGCTGTTGAAGGGAAACTTGCTTCAACCATCTTGGGAAGGCTAGACCCTGTACAACCTCTCTGGTGTGATTTCTTGGACTCGCAAGTTTTTTGTTGTTTTCAGCCGCGATTACAGTAGCTCAGACAGGTTTAATATGCGTGAGTTTGAGTTCAATCCAGTTGGTATATAGATCATAGAACCTGGAATTTATACCCTCACTACACCCTCGAAAGTTGCAAGGGTTCTGCAGTGCGTAAACTATTCACAAGCTTCACACAATGTTTTGGCTTGCAGAACTTGTGCAAGTTCCGCGAAAGGTACAGCAGAAGAAACCTTTCTTGCAAAAGTAGGCACCTTGATTTGTTTTTCATAGTTTTTCCACATTTGCTTGGTACAGACTTAGTAGTTTGGCTCAGTTGCAGTTTTCTTTCATTGCATATTGATCAACATTGTCTTCCAAGCTCGCAGAAGCTCGCAGTGCACGAGGTGGGCAGTTGCACGAGTCGCTCAAGGTATGTGGGTGTATGCTTCAAGCTGATTTCAACACGAAAGCCACGATTGAAAGTTCTGCAATATGCGGCCTTTTGCAGCCCAAATAGTGGTATGTATGCTGGTAGTCATCATATTTTTGATCAAATTTCTCTCCATGCAGGGTCGCACAGGCTCCCATAGTTAACTGCACCTTAGGGCACGTGAAAGAATCGCTCGTTTCAGTGTCAGCTTGAAACTGAATTGAGAACACCAAGAACAAATTGAGGTGTTCCAAACAGCTGCTTCTTGTATCACGATGTGATTTGTTCGACAAAGAATGTACCACCTTTCAGCAAGCTCGCTCTCCAGCCTTCTCCTGGGCGAGAATGGAGGAACCTTCCAGCAAACTATACAACTACCCTGTCCCGAAGGGAAGGATCGTGAAGCGAAGAACTTTCCGGTACCTCAAAATGGTTTTCTCAAGACTATTTCCATTCACCCGCAGCAAGAGATGCTGGAACCTAAACCTTTCAGTCTTGACTGGGCTGCCAACCATCTCGGCATGCAAGCTATCAGCAAAGCTTGTATGTCCTGGCCCTAAAGCTGTCTTCATTGCACAGAGACATCAACATATTGAGGACTTGCAAGAAGATAAATTGCTCAAATGGACTTGTAACTTGAGCAACAGTATAGCAGGATCCCTTTTCGAAGAGACACAGTTGTGCAATGGGATTATTCCAAGGATGAAGACACCTACTCGAATGATTCGAATGTTCTATTTAATTGCCAGCGAACCAGCTGTGTGACAGTACCTTGCTGCAATTCAAATATTCTCGACAATGGCCCAATATTGATGGCCAAATACATCCAAATATTCTTGAAAAGATGTGGGCACACAGACACATCTTCACCTTCAAGAAGAGATGGGGGGACATGCAGCGGGTCCAAGCCTTGCATGAACTGATGAAGACAATGAAGACGGCCATTCTCCTTTTCGCATCTTTCATTGTTCAATACTTTCTTTTGTTTGGCTCAAAGCACACAGCCTGTGAGCTCCACAGGAAGCACGCAGATGCGACCCTTGCCATGAGGGATCCTGGTTTGCGTTTTACCGTTTGACCAGTCGGCATTTTGTCCAGTGAAGAGTTGAGGAATAGGAGTGGCACTTTGTGCCTGTGTACCCGTTGAGGAAGCTGTCCGCCGTCGAGCTGTAATGAAAACGAATTAGTCTCCCCTGTGCAAACCTCCCGGCTCACATCGATGCGAAAGTGGGTCAGACATGAGAAAAATCCTGTCATTTTTCGTGAAATTCACTGATATGTTTGAGACAGGTTAGGATTTGCTATGATCAAGTGACTGGAAGACCACCGTACTGGCCAAGAACGGGGGTGTGGCGGCTAGATCGGCTAGATCGGCTAGATAGTTTTTATGCAGTCGAACAGTAGGATGTGTAGACACCACCGTACTGGCCAAGAACGGGGGTGTGGCGGCTAGATCGGCTAGATAGGTTTTATGCAGTCGAACAGTAGGATGTGTAGGCATGCACTTGTGTGACCACTATACTGCCTTTTGCAGCACCTGTTGTCCAATAGAGTCGGGCAGTGATTCAGTCTCCATTTGTCTACGTGGGCATGGTGGACTCTCAGAAAATACAATGGTTGGAATGCTTGGAACCCTTGAGAACGCATGGACACGTCAATGCTTTGTGACGGAAGAGAGCTGCAAATATGCAGCACAAGCCCTTACAGGAGAGAATAGGGCTTTCCCAGCTAGACTGGTTCAACATCGATTTGTCACAGCTAGCTTTGCCAATGATAGACCAAGGATGGCGCATATTGACACAGTTCTTTTTGAAGTACACATCTATATTTAGCAATATTTCTACACGCCAACAATAGTTTTCGATGCATTTGTCCAATGCCAAAGTTCCTTCAAAAAGACGGAAGTTGTAACACAGAAAGCATACCAAGCATCGCGTTGTCGACGAGACCAAGGGGCATTCTACATTTGGTTAACAGGCGTCACAAGACCCTCGACCAGAAAATGAAGCTGCCAGGTTGACCGCCCCTTGGCACACAAAATGATCCCAAAAATGTGTTCTCCGTTGGCGTATGCATCCTTAGCGTGCTCCTTAACATCAGCTTAGCATGCTTATGTCCTCAATCTATGCTGCACGCTCCAACGGAACCCTGCAACATTCCGTCCTGGATCGAGATTGCGCTGAAGCTTCAGCCTCCTTCAGCCTCCCACCCAACTCATCCTATGCTGATTCCCTGCGTTGATACAAGACAGCACAAGACAGGCGTTTTTTTTCCGGGCGAAAAAACATCATTTCACGCTCCAAAGAGCATTGTCAGCACTCCATGGTGCCAATGCATAGAATGATTGTATAAAACTGTCAAATTTCCATTCCCGTCATAGGTCTAGGTTGAGCTTGGCTTACGGCGAAGCAGTTTTTGAGAGGGCCACCTTTTGCATGAAGGCAACAAGTTATCAGCACCGGATGATCAATGCCAGTCTGCAGCCAGCGAAGGCTGACGTTGAAGAGCAGTAGCATTTGCAGACATGAGCGTTTGCGATTACATTGCTCAGTTTTCCACTGGTTCATCATGTTTTGTGCAGTCAGGGCCAGGAGGGTTTTCCATTTGGCAAAATACTTGCACCTTGGGGATTGTACTCCGCATGAGCAAAGACAAGCATGTGGACAGACTGACAGTTTCTTTAGGGTAGGCCCGTAAGTGCCTGTAGATGATGTTGCTACGAAGCACACTGGATTTGCGTTTGGATTTGAACAAGTCATGTTTCCACATGAGGCCGTGGGAGCAGAGGAGCCATGAGCAAGCACTTTTTTTGGCAGAATGCATCTCGACTAAAGGCTTGGTGCCAGTCTGCGTTTTTGATCCATAATTGGGTAGTAAAGATGTGTTTGCCCGAACGAGATCTGTTTCATCAGTAGTTTCAAGAAAGTCAATTATGTAAAGAACAATTGCACCAGATATCCAACAATGACGTCACCCAGCCACATTCATATTGTAATGAGAACTAGTCCAGGTCCCCGGCAAAAGTGTGAATTGAGGATGACCCTCATAAGCTAATTACAGGTGCAACCTTTCCGGCTGGTACCTTTCCATGGCAGATGCCTTTGTGGAACGCAGCACGCGTTCTCAGATGTTTTCCAAAGCCGGTGCTGGCGCCGAAAAGCCGCAGACCAGGCGGCACTTTCTCAGAAATCCTGCAGGTTAGCGACCGAGGTGTCAAAATCAAAGGTTCACAGACGTGTCAAATCCTGAGCCATGAGGCTTTCGATATCTCCATCCAGTGGAGGTCATGTTGATCCACGGAGTCATTGATCGTGCATTTGCACCATCCGACAATGTTGATGGCTGGTTGTTGGCTAGTAACCAAGTTGCTGTTCCACATGCAGCCCGGACACCAAATTGAACAAACACATATTTGATCAAAATATATTTCTTCGAACAGGAAAATCCAGTATCAAATTAAAGTAATCAAGACACATTCAGTGCGCTGCCAAATCCATGCTCCGGAAAAAGTCAAAGATCTGCCGTTGGGCGCCTCCCCCGGCACCCTGCGCCCCACGGCGAGCGGCACAGTAGCAGTGTTTCCTGCCAAGAGAAGCGAGGTCAGAGTTGTGATCTCTGAGGTGACGCTGCAAAGGCTCCTCACTCTGCTGCAGCAAGATCCCGAACAGCCGCTGCAATGCCTTCCAAAAGAGAAAGGGAAAGCTCTGCTTCAAAGATCTTCTAAGATACACCAAACCTGTTCCTTCATAGGGTTGAAGCTCAAAAAACCCTTGCGGTTTACAAGGAAAAAGAATTATCCTTAAACTTCACTGACATTCTGAGGAAAACATCACGCACCCCTCGGGCTCTCCCTGACCTCTTTTTCACTCGACACATTCCCAAAACTTCAAAGTGCAATTCTGAATATTTTTTTCAAAAAGAGCAAGCCTCTTTTTCATTTCATATTTCCACACCAACAGAACATGATTTCAAAGAGCAACTAGATGTCTTCAATATCAATGCCAGTGCTGATGCAGTGCTGTTCTGAACCCCTACTAAGAGATGCGTGCCGATGCACAGGTCACCCGTTTTTTTGAGTCGATGCAGTTTTAATGATTTTTCCCATATAATGAGTGCACATGTGCCTTAGCACGGGTCTACATTGGTAAACAAGGTTGGGGTACTCCCAGTTCACTTGAATGACCGCAAAAGTCTCTGTTCCCGTACTAGTTGACTCAACAAACATCAGAGTCGTGATAAGTGGCAGATCTTGCGGCCACATTTGGACGGCTGCAGTACAGACGTGCCGATTTTGAAAAAGACTGTTCATGAATCCATCCGCTTTGCAAAGAGGCAAAAGCTTTGAGCCCAACAAAGAACCGATTGCGTCACAAACAAACTCTGGGGCGATGGTTCAAAAGCCCTTGTTGGGCAAAGCTGCCTGTGAAGCAAAACAGTCAGGCAAGCATGTCCTTTTCTTCATGCTCGAGAAAGGTCGTGGGGTCCCCACCTTGAGCACAGTTTGTCTCACCTAAGCCAGATTGAAGACATGGGCGTTCTCGGCGTGCTGCGATCTTCCACGTCTTGCACGTCGAATCCACGTCGAATCCACGTCATCCACATGCGCTCGCGGCAGATTTTCGAGTTCAGCTTAGGATCGTTGCAATGACTCCGCACCGCGTCGCCCTGGTTGGGAGGCCATCGTTGGTGCTCCACTGGGGACGCGCCGGACGCCAACCAAGCTCTCCAAAGAGAAACAAATCCATGGCTGGTCACCTACGTCACGGTCAACTGAACCAATGGAGAAAGGTCTCCGTGATGATATCCATGACATATCCATGACATATCCATGATGTCCATTTGTTTTCTAAGCAACGCCAAAATCAACACAAGCTTGAAGCGAGGCTGACCCATGTCCCTCTCCGTAACAGTTTTTTGTCCTGTGGATCCTTGCAGCCAACACGATGTGCTTTTCATACGAAAAGCTGTGCGGTCCTTTCTGTACAAGTCCTAACTTTGAATCAAACGATCTCAATCTCCACTTTCCATGCTTCCAATTACGCCCTGTAGACATGTCATTGGTTGGTGCTCGTCCAGTTGATTCAAGTGCTGCACATGCCCACGGCACAAAATCCCTGTCGAGCCTCCCTTTGGGTTCTTCCTCGGCTAATGGGTGAGAAAGGCGTGGGGGTTCCGCAGCACACATTGACTCAAAGACACTGCTGGGAAACCAGACGAGAGCACACCTTGAAGACCAGGGAATTCCGCTATTTTGCATCACTCGGATACCGACGAGAGCAGCATCATCGTTCTTGCCTTTTTTGCATGCTGAAAATAAGATCCTGCATTCGTTTGGTTGTTACTTAAAAGGCTTCTTTGTTTCGAGACGAACAAGAATGCAGAGATACTGAGTCAAACTCACAGGCACACACACACACAAGGGCGGTGGTGGAAAAGCCCTCAATGTTGGGCAAAGCTCCTTCTTAGGCTAGCAAATCATCAACCAAGTATGTCCATTTCTTCAGGTGTGTGACGTGCTCGAGAAAGGCTGGGGGGTATGCACGTTGACTTAAAGACCCCGCTGGCAAGCCAGATAGAAGACATGGGAATTCTGCTACTTTGCATGCGCATTCGGATGCAGGCAAGTACAGCATATTCTTGCCCACCTTTTCTACATGCTGCGAACATGATCCCAGATTCGTGTGGGTGTGGCTGTTTCCTAAAGAGCTTGGCTTCGAGAGTGGGCGCACACACACAAGGGCAGTGGTGGAAAAGCCCACAATGTTGGGCAAAGCTCCCTCTTAGGCTAGCAAGTCATCAGCCAAGTATGTCCATTTTTTCAGGTGTGTGACGTGCTCGAGAAAGACGTGGGGTTTGCACTGTCAAGTACAGCATATTCTTGCCCACTTGCCGCATGATGCGAACATGATCCCAGATTCTTTTGGCTGTTTAGTAAAAAGCTTTGCTTGGAGACGGGTGTGCACACACACATGCAAGGGCAGTGGTGGGAAAAGCCTTCAATGTTTGGCAAAGCTCTCTCTTACGCTAAAAAGTCATCAGCCAAGCATGCCCATATCTTCAGGTGTGTGATGTGCTCAACAAAAACGTGGGGTTTACGCCATGTCGAGCACATTTCGACTCAAAGACCCCGCTGTTGAGCCAGATTGCAGACACTAATATTTTGCATCCGCATTCAGATGCCAGCAAGTGCAGCATATTGTTGCCCACCTTTTTTGCATGCTGAGACTGTGATCCCAGATTTGTTTGGCTGTTTCTTAAAAGGCTTTGTTTCGAGACGAACATAGAGGCAAAGATACTGAGTCAAACTCACAAGCACACACAAGGGAAGTGGAGAAGCCCCCAATGTTGGGCAAAGCTCCCTCTTAGCCTAGCAAGTCATCAGCCAAGTATGTCCATTTCTTCAGGTGTGTGACGTGCTCGAGAAAAGCTGGGGGGTATGTACGTTGACTTAAAGACCCCGCTGGCAAGCCAGATAGAAGACATGGGAATTCTGCTACTTTGCATGCGCATTCGGATGCAGGCAAGTACAGCATATTCTTGCCCACCTTTTCTACATGCTGCGAACATGATCCCAGATTCGTGTGGGTGTGGCTGTTTCCTAAAGAGCTTGGCTTCGAGAGTGGGCGCACACACACAAGGGCAGTGGTGGAAAAGCCCACAATGTTGGGCAAAGCTCCCTCTTAGGCTAGCAAGTCATCAGCCAAGTATGTCCATTTTTCAGGTTAGCCCACGTGCTCGAGAAAGACGTGGGGTTTGCACTGTGACCCAAGACACCGCTGGGGAGCCAGATTGAAGACAAGGGAATTCTGCTACCTTGCGTGCACGTTCGGATGCGTGCAAGTACAACATATTCTTGCCCACCTTTTCTACATGCTGCAAACATGATCCCAGATTCGTGTGGCTGTTTAGTAAAAAGCTCTGATTCGAGAGTGGGCCCGCGCACACAGCACACACACAAGGGCAGTGGTGGGAAGAGCCCTCAATGTTGGGCAAAGCTCTCTCTTAGGCTAACAAGTCATCAGCCAAGCATGCCCTTATCTTCAGGTGTAGGTGGTGTGCTCGAGAAAGTCGTGGAGTTTGCACTTTGACTTAAAGAGACCGCTAGGAAGCCAGGTTTTTGCCACCATTACCACCTAATTATGTGGCGTTGGATCCGCAGACACAAGATGACACGAACATTGTCCCCCGAATTGCCCATTCTTTGACCGAAGCACATCAGCGATTCTGCATGCCAGTGGAAAAACATGGCCGCGTGCCAAGGAGATCAAAACCACCAGGGTCTGTGGCAAATGTCAGTTGAAATCAAGTTTCTCCCAGTCATTGGCACTGGCTGCAAACGCATGACATCCCACAGGGTTCCTCCACTCAGCTCTTGAATCCAATTTTTTTTCCTAAACAAAGATGGCTCAACCCAGACTCCGACATTCCCATTTGTGGAAAATCGATTGGGAAGCGAAGTCATCCTGGAAGGGATCAGGTTGTAGCTGTGTTTTGTGCGCGTGAGTGGATACTGGAGAGCAATGTTCATCCATTTTATGTTTGAAGGGAGGTTTATACAACGAATGGAAAGGTCAAGAGACGCCATACCGCTGGGGATTCTGTGCCCATAGAGTTGATTTGTTGCACCTGTTGTTCTACAGGGGTTGATTGGATTGATGGCCGAGTGACAAATTCTTTGCCATAGTGGAGGGCCGCTTGGACATTGGTAGTGTGACCACGGGCAACTTGTATGCTGCTCTCACGAAATGCCTCATCACATCACACAGGTCTCGTAATTCTTGTCATCAATTTGCTGAACAAAAAAGCAGTGACTCTCTGACAAAGCGCGTGACTTTAGTCCCTGGAAATATGCCTGCATCATCAGCTGGTCCTCTAGGCTTGGTTTAAACACATCCACCACGTTTGCAGGCAGATTTTCTCTTGGCATAGTGCAGCTTGATGAATTTCAAGGGACCTGCGACTCTCCGTGCTAAGTGGCATTTTTGACTGAAGTCTCGTTTACCTCCATGACTTCAGTACGAAGTCCACTTCCATGAAGAGCACTCGGACATCTTGATTACTTTCAAGTTTAGAGAGGTGAAAAATAGCACCCTGAAACTTGCCGAAGTTTACAGACCAAGAGAACTCGTGAACTTGAGTGGCAACAACCTTTGCCGGCTGCCAACTTGTCAAGCGCAATTGGGCACTATCATTATATAATCCTTCTGAACACAGCGCTTGAAAGAGCCAGAGGCTATCATAGTTTTGGTCCCATTCGGCCCGGACACATGCCTGAAAGTGCAGCAATGATCCACAAGCCATCTACAAGCCAAGCACCTGGAGAGGTTCATGTACCTTGTAGATGCCACTTTACCTTGAGAAATTTCAGGAGTCAGGCAAAAAGTAGCCCCTGAAACTTGCCGAAGTTTACAGACCAAGAGAACTCGTGAACTTGAGTGGCAACAACCTTTGCCGGCTGCCAACTTGTCAAGGGCAATCGGGCACTATCATTGTATAATCCTTCTGAACACAGCGCTTGAAAGAGCCAGAGGCTATCATAGTTTTGGTCCCAGTCGGCCCGGACACATGCCTGAAAGTGCAGCAATGATCCACAAGCCATCTACAAGCCAAGCACCTGGAGAGGTTCATGTACCTTGTAGATGCCACTTTACCTTGAGAAATTTCAGGAGTCAGGCAAAAAGTAGCACCCTGAAACTTGCCGAAGTTTACAGACCAAGAGAACTCGTGAACTTGAGTGGCAACAACCTTTGCCGGCTGCCAACTTGTCAAGCGCAATTGGGCACTATCATTATATAATCCTTCTGAACACAGCGCTTGAAAGAGCCCGAGGCTATCATAGTTTTGGTCCCATTCGGCCCGGACACATGCCTGAAAGTGCAGCAATGATCCACAAGCCATCTATAAGCCAAGCACCTGGAGGGGTTCATGTACCTTGTAGATGCCACTTTACCTTGAGAAATTTCAGGAGTCAGGCAAAAAAGTAGCACCCTGAAACTTGCCGAAGTTTACAGACCAAGAGAACTCGTGAACTTGAGTGGCAACAACCTTTGCCGGCTGCCAACTTGTCAAGCGCAATTGGGCACTATCATTATATAATCCTTCTGAAGACAGCGCTTGAAAGAGCCAGAGGCTATCATAGTTTTGGTCCCATTCGGCCCGGACACATGCCTGAAAGTGCAGCAATGATCCACAAGCCATCTATAAGCCAAGCACCTGGAGGGGTTCATGTACCTTGTAGATGCCACTTTACCTTGAGAAATTTCAGGAGTCAGGCAAAAAGTAGCACCCTGAAACTTGCCGAAGTTTACACACCAAGAGAACCCGTGAACTTGAGTGGCAACAACCTTTGCAGATTTGAATGGAGGTTTACACAACGAATGGAAAGGTCGAGAGACGCCATACCGCTGGGGATTTTGTGCCCATAGAATTGACTTGTCACCACTGTTGTTCTTCAGGGGTTCATGGGGTTGATGGCCCAGTGACAAATTCTCTTCCATAGTGGAGGGCCGCTTGGACATTGGCAGTATGACCAAGGGCAACTTGTATGCTGCTCTCACGAAATGCCTCATCACATCACACAGGTCTCATGGCCCCGTTGTTGGACACATGCATGAAAGTGCGCAGATGATTTGCAAGCCGAGCGCCTGGAGGGGTTCATGTACCTTGTAGATGCCACTGAAAAGTAGCACCCTGAAACTTGCCGAAGTTTACACACCAAGAGAACCCATGGATATGAGTGGCAAAGCTCTCTCTTAGGCTAACAAGTCATCAGCCAAGCATGCCCTTATCTTCAGGTGTAGGTGGTGTGCTCGAGAAAGTCGTGGAGTTTGCACTTTGACTTAAAGAGACCGCTAGGAAGCCAGGTTTTTGCCACCATTACCACCTAATTATGTGGCGTTGGATCCGCAGACACAAGATGACACGAACATTGTCCCCCGAATTGCCCATTCTTTGACCGAAGCACATCAGCGATTCTGCATGCCAGTGGAAAAACATGGCCGCGTGCCAAGGAGATCAAAACCACCAGGGTCTGTGGCAAATGTCAGTTGAAATCAAGTTTCTCCCAGTCATTGGCACTGGCTGCAAACGCATGACATCCCACAGGGTTCCTCCACTCAGCTCTTGAATCCAATTTTTTTTCCTAAACAAAGATGGCTCAACCCAGACTCCGACATTCCCATTTGTGGAAAATCGATTGGGAAGCGAAGTCATCCTGGAAGGGATCAGGTTGTAGCTGTGTTTTGTGCGCGTGAGTGGACACTGGAGAGCAATGTTCATCCATTTTATGTGTAAAGGGAGGTTTATACAACGAATGGGGGGGAGAGACGCCATATCATTGGCGCTCCCTTCTATGTAATTCGCAGAGTGATTTTGACAATGGATTCTATACCCATAGAATTGACTTGTCACAACTGTTGTTCTACAGGGGTTGATGGGGTTGATGGCCCAGTGAAAAATTTTCTGCCATAGTGGAGGGCCTCTTGGACATTGGCAGTGTGACCACGGGCAACTTGTATGCTGCTCTCACGAAATGCCTCATCACATCACACAGGTCTCGTAATTCTTGTCATCAATTTGCTGAACAAAAAAGCAGTGACTCTCTGACAAAGCGCGTGACTTTAGTCCCTGGAAATATGCCTTCATCATCAGCTGGTCCTCTAGGCTTGGTTTAAACACATCCACCACGTTTGCAGGCAGATTTTCTCTTGGCATAGTGCAGCTTGCTGAATTTCAAGGGACCTGCGACTCTCCGTGCTAAGTGGGATTTTTGACTGAAGTCTCGCCTCCCTCCATGATTTTTGACTGAAGTGAACGTGATGAAGTCGTTGATGAAGTTTCTTTTCTTGCCCACCTTTTCTGCATGCGAACGTGATCCGAGATTCGTTTGGCTGTTTGGTAAAAAGCTTGGCTTGGAGAGTGGGTGCGCACACGCACAAGCGCAGTGGGAAAGCCCTCAATGTTGGGCGCAGCACCGCTCTTTGGCGTGTGCCAAGCATGTCCCTATGCAGGATGGAGGTTTAGACAACGAAAGGAGAGATGGCGAGACGCCATACCACTGGCACTCCCTTCTATGCAATCGGCGGGGTGATTTTGACAATTGATCATGCTACCTTGCGTGCACATTCAGATAAGGGCCAGTACAGCATATTCTTGCCCACAAATTCTGAATAATGCGACCATGATCCCAGATTCGTAAAAAGCTTTGCCTTGAGCCGGGTGCGCACACGCACACAAGGAAGGGCAGTAGTGGAAAAGCCCTCGATGTTAGGCAAAGGTCCCTGTTAGGCCAACAAGTCATCAGCCAAGTACGTTCTTTTCTTGGAATGTGAGACGTGCTTGACAAAGGCGTCTGGTTTAGGCCATGTTGAGCATATTTGGACTCAAAGACACCGTTGTTAAGCCAGACTGAAGACTCTAATATCTTGCTTCCGCATTCAGATGCCAACAAGTGCAGCATATTGTTGCCCACCTTTTCGGCATGCTGAGACTGTGATCCTGGATCCGCTTGGCTGTTTCGTAAAAGGCTTTGTTTCGAGACGAACATAGAGGCAAATAAACTGAGTCAAACTGTGTAGTTCACTGGGTTTTAATGACAAATTTCACCAGCTGATGCTAAAGTGTCAGTGGCAAAAGTTTCAGTGGCAACATGGATATAGAGACGCTTTCAATATATTGTGAGAACAAGAGTTGGACAGAGTCCACGGTCTTACAAGAACTCATCTATCAGTTTCCCAGTCCTTATAGGTCATGCCTATCATGATCATCGGGCAACTTCAAGCGCCATCCTGAAAGAACACAGGCCAGTGATGGATGTTTGAGTTGCCAGTCTTTCTTTTGTAGCTGTGATACATCGCCAGTAATATCTCCTTTTCCTGTACCTTGAGAAAAAAAATATTTGAGTGACCAACGGATGTCCGAAGTAAAGCTAGCCCCTTGATTCGGCCCCTGATGCGCTCTTTCCTTGCACCTGCAGATGTGGTTCTCAATTCTGCTTGTGAGAAAAGATGTATGAGCAAACATTATATTTCGGGCCAAGTTGTACATCAAATTTGTAATCAAGCCCACCAGCCTTTGTGGCAAGTGTCAGTTGAAATCAAGCTTCTTGCTGGCATACGTGCCAGACATCAGGGACGACATTTCTACAGGTGTGCTCCAAGTGCCAAAGGATTCCTGCACTCAGTCTTTCCTGATCCACATTTCTGTTGAGCAAACAAAGATGTCTCAACGCAGCGCACTCCGACGTTTCCATCTGTGGAAAATCGAGTGCGAAGCGAAGTCTGCATGCTGGAAGCGGGGACCAGGTTGTAGCTGTGCTTTGTGTTGAGTGGATACCGGAGAGCAATTTTCATCCATTTAGATGGTTTCTCAAAATAGGGAACCTCCAAAAATGGTTAGTCTATTACTATAATGATTAAGAGTGAATGAATTGAGGGTACTCCTGTTTTGAGAAAACGCCTGATGTTTAGATGATGGTTCGATGATGGTGGACGACGTTTCCATTTGTGGATCGAATGCAAAGTGAAGTCTGCCTCCAGGAGGTTGGGACTTGCTGTGTTTTGAGTGGATAGTGAAGAGCAATTTGAATTGAAGAGTGGATAGATGTGGATAGCGGATAGCTCCATTTCATGTTGAAGGGGAGGTTTACACAGGGGTGGAGGGACGTCACTGGCGCTACCTTCTAATGGGGTGACAATGGATACTGCGGGGTTTGACTTGCCATTCACAGGTGGGGTTGGTGGCCAGTGACTGGGTCCGCTTGACTCTTGCATCGTCCTATTCTGTTTCATATGTTTCATGGTTTGCATCTCAAAATTTCAATAAATCTCAAAACTCAAAACTCCACCAACCAAAAAGAGGTGGCAAACTCCACCAATCCAGAAATCTCAGAGTTCCCTTTGTTGGTGGAGCTTGCCACCTGTTTAGCAGTCCTTTTTTCACCTCCGCGTTACGCTAAGTCTTGGTGGACCAGGGGGCTGGATGCGGCACCTGGTTCTTAAAAGAAACGACTTGGATTGTTGGAGCAAACTGAACACTGCTCATGATGATATCGTGATGATACCGTGATGTGAGGATTCGTTAAGTTACTTCACTTGTTATTCTTTGCTTTCTGGCTGCGTCAGAGCTACGAATTTGCACGAGATTCCATCAGAGCCATTTTCGGTTCAAAGATCGTGTGATTCCGCACTCCAAGGCCAGGTGCTGGGTGCACCCTAGGGTTGTTTTTTTTTTACGGAAGAGCTTGATTGCGGTGAATTTTTTAAAGCATGGGGTAGTCCAACACTCGATAGTTTTCGTGGGAGTTGCGGGATGTTTTGCTTGTGATAGTATTTGCAGTCCTGGTTGTAAGTGTGTTTATGTTTGTAGTAGTGGTCGTAATTGGTGTTGCACTTGTAGAACAAGGAGTTGTGATTTTGCAGCCACAGCAAGAACAGCAGCAGCTGTGACAGACATTTGTGAAGTCGTTGTCATCGTAATTGCTGAAGTTGTGAATGTTGTGAATGTTGTGAATGTTGTGAATGTTGTGAATGTTTTGTTGTTGTTGTTGTTGTTGTTGTTGTTGTTGTTGTTGTTGTTGCTGTTGCTGTTGCTGTTGCTGTTGCTGTTGCTGTTGCTGTTGCTGTTGCTGTTGCTGTTGCTGTTGTTGTTGTTGTTGTTGTTGTTGTTGTTGTTGTTGTCGTTGTCGTTGTCGTTGTCGTTGTTGCTGGTGTTGCTGGTGTTGTTGTTGTTGTTGTTGTTGTTGTTGTTGTTGTTGTTGTTGTTGTTGTTGTTGTTGTTGTTGTTGTTGTTGTTGTTGTGAATGTTTTGTTGTTGTTGTTGTTGTTGTTGTTGTTGTTGTCGTTGTCGTTGTTGTTGTTGTTGGTGGTGGTGGTGGTGTTGGTGTTGGTGTTGGTGTTGGTGCCGTTGTTGGTGCTGTTGGTGGTGGTTGTGGTGGTGGTTGGTGGTGGTGGTTGGTGGTGGTGGTGGTGTTGTTCTTGTTGTTCTGACTGCTCTGACTGTTCTTGTTGTTCTGGCTGTTCTTGTTGTTCTGATTGTTCTGATTGTTCTTGTTGTTCTTGTTGTTCTTGTTGTTCTTGTTGTTCTTGTTGTTCTTGCTGGTCTTGTTGTTGATGATTGGTGATGACGTTGTTTGTTATGTACACGTTCATGGTTTGTTCTTGCTTGTCAAGGAACACTTGTTTTCATCATTCACAAAGATAGCAACGGAATCATTTGTGGGCCCTGAAGGATCCAGGTTCAAATCTATTTGTCGTGCTGGAAATTGCGCGCCGTAGCCGGCAGTCAGAACTTTATGGAAGTTTCAAATTAAGCTGATCTGGTTTTTCGCCCCTCGGAGAGTCCTCGCAGTCAGAAATTGAAAGCACTGCATGCAGATTGGAGTTGTCCAATAGACTTTTTTCCCCAGATAGCTGGAAGCTATAGGGGTTCTTACTTCCCAAATAACAGGTCGCTGTCGGCGAACTTTCTGGCTGAAGGTGCTGTGTGCCAGGTGCTGTCGGCAGGTGCTGTGTGCCAGGTGCTGGTGCCAGGTGCTGTCGGCAGGTGCTGTCGGCAGGTACTGTCGGCAGGTGCTGTCGGGAGGTGCTGTTGGTGAAATGTGCAGGAATGTGCTGTGGCCA
>VSDK01015177.1:82065-103010 GCA_009767595.1 Symbiodinium kawagutii
ATATAATTTTTTTTTTTTTATTTTTAATTTTATTTTTATTATTAAATAAAAATATATATATATATATATTATATTTTAAAATAATTTTTATTATTGCCTTATATAGTTAATATATAAAAAATATTTTTAAATTATTATTAATTAAATATTTTTATAAATATATTATAAATAAATATTAATATAATAAATCTAATTACATTTTATTATTATTATATTAATATATATATTTTTTTTAAAATAAATTAATTTATAATATATTTTTAAAATATAATATTTAAATTAATATACATAAGATTAATAAATATTATCAAATATTATTATATATATATTTTTTTTATATATAATATTATATAATAAATATAGATAAAATTTATTATATTATATTTATATTTAACCCCTTTTTTAATATAATATCTAAATTATAATTTAAATATTAACAAATATTAAAATATTTCATCATATCCTCATCCTCCTAAATCCACCAAATTTACATAAAAATATCCAAATACAAACTAATATACATCAAATTATTAATTAATAAATTTTAAACAATAATTATCAACTAAAATTTTCTAAATAAATAATTAATAATAATTTCTTAATAATTAATATAATATAACTAATTATTATTAATTAATAATTAATAATTATTTAATATAATAACTAATATTTAATAATTATTAATTAATAATAATAAATAAAATATATTTAATATATAATTAAATTAAAAAAAATTATTAATTTATAAAAAATTAATAATAAATAAATTAAAAAAAATAAATAAAAATAAATAGATATTTTTTTATTTTATTATAAAATTAAAGATTAACTAATTATTTAAAATTAAAAATAAACCATTAAAAATTAATATCCAAATTTTATTTATTTATTATTATAAATAATAATTTCTTTTTAATATATTTAAAAAATATTAATTAAAATTAAAATTCTATATTTAATATCTTAATTTATATTTTTCTATTTATTATTTATTTTTTTTAAATGAAAAATTCTAATATTAAATTTTCCTTTTTTATTTTATTTTACCAAACCTTAACTATAATAAATATTTACCAATATTTCCTATCGAATTTTATTTATAATTACTTATATTTAATAAATTCCTATAAATTTTAACCATAATTTCCATATCAAATACTTTTATCAAACTTCAATTATAACTATTTATACATAATATTTACTACCAAACCTCAATTACAACTATTTATACCCAAAATTTACTTCCAAACATTAACCACAACCATCCACACCCAATATCCACTACCAAACCTCAACTTCCCTACCAAAAATTATATCAAATAAAATACCAAAAACTATATAAAATAAAAATATTAAAACCTTATTAAATACAAATATTAAAAAAAATTAAAAAATAAAACTAAAAAATTATATTAGATAAAATATAAAAATACATTAAATAAAAGATTAAAAATTATACCAAACAAAATCAAAAATTATACCATATAAACCCCCATTAAATTTACACAAAACAATAAAAATTATATAAAATATAATATTTCTTCTTTTATTTTTTTATCATTACCATTATTTCTATTATTATCATTATATTATTATAATATTATATTGCTATAAAAAAAATAATATCATTATATTCTTATATTTCTATATTCTTATATTATTATATCATTATATTACTATATTGATGTATTACTATATTACTATATTATAAATAAATATTTTTATAAATTAATTTCTGATATTTAATAAAAAATATTAAATAAAGATATAAAAAACCTAATATAAAACATCAAATCAATTTATAATATATAATTAAAATAATATATAAATATCAAAAAAAAAAAAATAAATATATAAAATAAATATATTAATCAAAATTATTTCCCAAATAAATTATTAGTAAAATATAAAATAAAAAACAAATAAAAAATACCAAATGCAAAAAACAATACACACAAAATACCAGGGAGAAAAGAACCAAACAAAAATGCAAGAAAAACCACTTGTAGGCACTTGCAGGTTAGGACGTTCTTTCTATAGGCACCGGTGGTCTTTAGCTTACCGGTACTTACCCTTGAAACTTCTCTGCCCCACTACTTGTTGCAATGACAAATTATGGGGCAATAATACTCTAAATAAATCCACATGAGTACGTCGCTTGTGCTCTTTTTTCTCTTCATTCTCACTTTTTGGCTTTCCTTGAGTAAAGTGATGCAAACAAAAGTACTTCAGTTTCGGCAAGTGTGCACTTGGGCCCTTCAGGCGTTTCAGTGCCGTCTACTAGGTCTACTGGCTGAAGAGCCCTCTACCAGCTCACATCATTTGGCAGCCTTCATCGCGCTTGTCCTCATTGTGGGGAAACCCCACTTTTGTCTGCGCCAAGCCAGGACCTAATTTGGATTCGAGGGAACAAAAAAATGGTGCAAAAACATTCAACGTGCCAAGGAGTCCTGTTGCACAGTGGGAAGATTTGGAATTGGGTTCCTCGCAGCAGCTGACAAAACAACCAGTCTACTTTCAATTGTCTACTTTCAATTGTGACAATGCATTGATAATGCATCAAAACAAAGTGGCGCACCCCGAGATGGATTCATGGTGCGCACCATCCTTCTGGTAGGTCCTTGAAAAGAAACAGAAACTGAACGAATGAACAGGATCCAAGAAAGAAGCAACTGACGACTTCTCTGAATTTAAGCCGTCGGCGAGCTGGGAATGTACTTGTCCTTGGCACTTTGTGAGTCTTGGGCGCACCAGCATGGCTTGCAGAATTGCATCTGAGGCACATCCATGTTCCAGTCCTGATGCGAAACATGAAACCAGCCTATTCCACGTGCTGTGTTTTACTTCAGTTTTGCACATCGCACACCTGTTTCATGACACCTCCAGGTGAACCAATTAGATTCCAGATCACACTGCCTTCTTGATCAGGCTCATGGAAGTTCGAGACCTGGGCCCAGAGCAGCGTCAGACGAGCAGGATTGGTCGTAGCAAGGCTTCGACTGTGGCATTGGATTTTGCCCTGGCAAACCAAAGCTCAACCTGAGGAAACGCCACGACAGTTCCAGGTGATCGAGTGACAAGAGCTCGTCACAATGGAAAAGGTTTCACTGGAGTAAACATGTCAACAGGCTGTTGGCTCCAAAAACATGAACCGTGAAGCAAGCACCGCAGTGGCAAAGTGGCTACTCTGGGTCAAACAACCTTTGTTCCCTCAGATTGCCATAATTGTCTGAAGGCTATTCTGGTTATCGCTTCCGACAATCCACAAAATGCATTCAAATGCATGGCAAATTTTGCTCTCCAAACCAAACAATGCTCTAAGCGAACCCACCCATATCAATGTTTCCAGTTTTGAGGCATGTGATGAGCTTTGTTTTTGGAGGTGATCTTGACCTGCGCTGCGCAGAGCCCTGAGAAAATTGACATGGCAACACGTAATGTGATAATTTTTAACCCAGAAATGGTCCTTGGGTGACACAGCTCACTTTATCCGGTGAGGATGGCACGCCGGATCGTCGTAGGCGCCACCTCCAGGTGTAAACCTGTGCCAGAAAAGACAATTGTTAGAATCCCAAGTGCCCAAGCAACGACGCGCAATCTGATTGCGGAGAATCCCAGGAAGTGGAGTTGAGATCCCTTGGATCAGTTGATCATTCTCCTTGCAGGATATAGTGATCATTGTCACTACCATTTCTCTTGCAAATGTCGTGGATGTTGGGCTGAAAATTGACATCTGCTGACCCTGAAAATTCTGAGTCAGAGACACTGCATCAGGTCGCATTGACTGGCCTGGCATGTCTCGCAACTGGAACTGCCATACCTTCTCACAGCTCCAAGGTATGCCACATTTTCGTGCTCTCTGCACACCTTGATGATTTCCCACAATTCATCTGAGAACTTTCATTTTCTGCATTTCAAACTGAGGATTTGTTTTGGTCGAGTTTTCTTTCCTGTGATGCCCCAGCCATGGCAGGTCTGAGATTCACGCCCAAGTCAGGCCTCTTGTGAAATTCCACTGACCTCAGGAACCCGTTTCAGTCATGACAGCAACACTCATAACATCAACTTACCATTTTGTGCAACTCCAAACCCATGCTATCAATCTTCAAGTTGTGGAGCTGCGTCGGTCCTTGAAATGTCTGAGCTGTGCACATCATTGAGTCCGGATCCCTGGGTACAGAAGGAATGAATTTAGGCAAACAAGAACTACTGGAGTAACCTGCAAGTATATCTATACTCACATATCGTTAAATCTTATGCAGAAAACATATTTCTACATGCATTGTTTTGATGCGAGAATTGACAGATTTTGTTACAAACACATTCCACCAAAAGAGCGAAATTGTCATCACATGATCCATAATCCCAAGTCTCAACCATCTCAGCTGGCCACCGGGTCTGCGCTTGCCTGAGACGAGTGGTCAGCCAAACCCAATGAACGCACAGCAACCGAAGTGAATAGCATCCAAAAACAACAAAAGATCAACCACACATATTCCACAAACCAGCAACCAATCCCAAAAACAGTCCCAAACATTTTGAGGGTAACAGAAAGGACATTTTTTGGGTACACCTGTGGACCTTAACGCAAAGATCTTAGCCAAGATGCAGATCATCCACCTGGGCGGCGTAGAAGAAACAGGTTGGCTCGACAAAAACAGCGATGTTATGTGACGGAAATCGGGACTTGGCAACACGAAGTAGGCAACAAGTCCAACAGTGTGGATTGACAATGATGGCAATAGCAACAGTAGTGACAATGATGCTGATGATCATGAAGATGACTCTGACTTTGGTAAAGTACAGCAATAACAATATCAAGAGAAACCGCTACCACCTTCGGCAACAACAAGAACCAGCAATAATAAACACCGGTGAGCCAATGTTTGGACTCCGAAGTAAAACATATCAAACAGAAATACAAGCACAAAACCAACAGGAACAACAGCTGCTTGCAAATCAAACAACGATCCTTGCATTTGTTGTAGCTTAATTCTCAACGATCACGAAAATAGAATACCAGGTGCTAGCACTTCAAACATCAGCGTAGACAATTGAACAATACCTATCGACTACGATCTTATAATCAACAATCAAGTGGATTATCGATGATCCTGGGAAGATCAAAGTCAAAGATTTTTGAAAAAACATAGAATGATTGCTCAATCTTGGGACTCACATGCCACAAATCATCATCAGCATCAGGTACAATACAATCATCCAATTATCATATTCATGAACCAACCATCAGACTTGCAAACAAGCGTATGTGGCTCATCATTTCCCACATTCTACCACTATGACTCTTGGCATACCACTATGACTCTTGGCATGCCTCGATGATTCTTGGTTGATGACTCCCAGAATCATTATTTTTTCTGCTGTCCCCGAGGAATCATCAGTTGAACCTGAGTTGTTGGCTTGATATACATCATGATTTGTTGAAGACAACTTCTTGCTGAAATATTCCTCTGGCTCCACATGCTTCGTTGATTGAATCCTTATCCTTCTCAGTGAAGTGTTGCAATACGATCGGAGCTGAGGATCGCACACCGCTGTACTCCTCCCCATAGCCCTCCGAGGACCTTACAGGCTTGAGCTGAAATCAGAAAATTCGACGTCTTTTTTCCTTTCTGTTTTTATCATGTGACCTTTTTCTGCTTTTTGTCTTTTTTCCTACATGTTTATTTCTCTCCAAAACGCCACCAAGCTGCATGAAGGGGTCATTCCTGTACAGGCCATGTGGCTTTCTCCAAAACTGCATCAATGGGCAAAGGAATTGATAGGTGCCGCTCCTGTCCACGGGGAATGCGAACTCAATGGATTGGTTGGGATTCGGCATCCTGCGGCGCGAAGAACCCAAAGGGATAAGGATGGGTCAAGGCCAGGGGAAATCAGGGGATCTTTCACTTGGACATCACCCAAGTCATGTCTGAGTGAAAAGCCATGTCATGGACGCACTACGAACCAAATGAAGCAAAGGCAAACAAGCCCCTCTAGTGATACTGCATCCAACTACCAGTTGGGTGGCTTCTAAGACAAACACATTGAAAAGTCATCTGGCTCTACCTTCATTTCCACAGTTCCTGCTCAGTCATTGTTGTACCTATAGTTTGTCACCAGCATCAGCACAACCAATGTGATATGGTTGGAGAGTACAGTTATTATCATTATCATTATCATTGCTGGCATGATGATCATCGTCATTGTATTCAAAATGCCATTGTTGTTGCTATTCATATTGCCATGCTCTATTGATACCATCAGCATTCTTCTGTCTCCTATCACTTTTCCTCGTATTATGCTCATCATTAGTACTGGCACCATCACTGATATATCACTATCATCACTATTGTCATTTGATATTCGGTCCGACAATCACAAATCAGACAGGCAATTCATAGAATAATTGGATGGTGGTCTACACTTTTATGGGTCCCCTTTTGTCGATTTTTGCTGGATGTCGTGACCAGTAACCATCACCGAGCATCATTTGTCATGATCATTCCCCAGAGCTGAAAAACATTCAGCATTGCATTCAGCATCACTCATCACTACTTATCACTACTTATCACTACTTATCACTACGCATCACTTCTTATCACTACTCATCAGTATTCACCACTTCTCATCATTTCTCATCACTCATGGTACGCCATCACGCAAAGCCCTGCCCCGGAACCATCCCTGGGATGAAGCGCTCCTGTGCATGGAGCCCGCCTGCACCTCTTCGGCGAATGGATTGCGATAGGCCGCTGAAGTCACACTGATGGTCATGAGAATGTCATGAGTTGCCCATCTGAGTGGATCCCAACTGATTTCATCTGTCCAACGTTCAAAGTTGATGATCAATGATGCAATGCTTCATGATCAGAATGCTTGAGCATGTTTGATGAAAACAATGGTGGATGAAACAATTCAGCTTTGATGGAAAGCCGGTGGCCAATGTTCTCCAAGTCGTGTAAAAAGCAGTGGAGCCGACCAAACCCCTCACCTATCGTACACCAATTTTGCAAGCAATGAACTTGTCAGGGGGTCAAACACAATCAAACATAATAGATACATATCATGAGAGCATGACGGTTTATTCTTGTCATGGAGTCATGCATCAAGATTCTCTGGTTGTAGATGATTGATGAATGAACAAACCACAGCTCCAGATCACAACAGAAATATCCTCCAATACAATGGGAACATCGAGGTCATCATCCACCTTTCTTGATCATTAACAAAACATTTCTTCACCAATATCGACATAGGATTCACTGTTCTTAAGCATTGCAATGGTTGCCAGCAATAAACCATGCAATGATTGCCAGTAATGATATCAACTATTTGCACAAATAGTATAGTTGATATCATTACAGTGGTTTACTTAATAGTTGATATCATTATATACACACACACATATTAATATCAATCAACTATTAAAACAAACAAGAATATCAACTCTCTAAAAAAACACATTACCACTATCATATGAACCATTATTCTAGTTCTAGACCATTGCGATGGTTGCCAGTCACCAACCAGAACCATGTCGCTGTTGCTGCCCTGACCTCTCGCAGCTTGGCTCGACGCTCATCCTGGTGGGAACTTCTGTTGGTTCGGTGATGGTCAAATGGTGGTGCTAAATAGTGGTGCTAAATGGTGATGAGTTGATGGTGAGATGATGGTGAGGAACCACTGATACCAGTTGAATGGTGATATTGCTACATATAATGGGTGGATCAGCCATGACAATCAACTCAAATCTATAGCGATGACTATGGTTGTGCCTGTTATCGCTGATACCGGTTCACAATCGTGATAGCCACAAACCTTCATCGCGGTTGATGATTGTTCAATGTGTACCCTTCCTGATTTCTAATCATCGTAATTAAGATTTGAGTGACTGTCAGCAACTGAGCAAAAACTATAAGTGACGGCTGGCAAAACAAATATTTTCATGAAACGTGTTGGGTAAAGCAGCGAGTGCGGGCACATCGTGGCGAGTGGAGATCCATACAGCAACAGCCCTCTCTGCAGCCTTCTCAGTAGAGGTTAAGGGCTAAGGCACCGCTAAGGTGATTTGTTGATTGAGGGAGGTAAAGTTAGGTAAAGTTTGTGATGCATAGTGAAGGATCGACGACGAGTGATGTGGTGACGGATGAATGATGAGCTTGATTAAGTGACAGGGGCTTTGAATTTTCAGAAGTGTCTGGGATTGAGGAGACGTCTTGCTTCGACAAGAAGTAAGATGAACCGGAAGACTCACAACCATTCAGAGAATGGTAAATTGTGCTTTGCCGCAGTTAAAGGTCCTTGGTTGCTTTAAATGCATCTTCTGTGCGATGGCACTTTTTTTTGCATGTCAGTGATTGTTGGAATGATGAACTGAATGATTGCTTGGTTGCGGCAGGTTGACACCGCAAGGGCAGGCAGCACATGGACTTTCCAAAGAGTTTTGGATTCAAGAAAAGTTCTGGCAGGGCAAGGAGCAGCATGAAACGAGAGAAGCTAGAACATTCACAGGAAGAACATCCTGTTGCGCTGCAAACATAGAAAAACGCCGCGAAACAGCCAGTCTTTCACGATTTTGACTTGCAAATGTGTGGTTCGCCACAGCGCCGTCCACTCTTTGCAGATCTAAACTTCCAAAAACATCGCAGGACCGTCAGTTTTTTATGGTTTTGACTTGCAAATGTGTGTTTTGCCACACAGGACCAACTGACTGCTTTAACTTTTCATAAGTCGGACGTTTGACTTCCAAACTTTGAATCATTTTGACGCAAGTCTTCTAATTATTGACTGGCTTTGCTTTTGTTGAATTCCGCATGGTCATCCACAATGCTTTGAAGTGCAGATGCATCCCTTTTTTGGGAGCCTTGGACCCACGGCTGTCCTGCAAGAAATGGTCTCCCTGGTGTATTTCTGTTTCCGAAATCTGTTTCAGCGATCGGTGCCTCAGACTTCACATTTGAACCTGGGGACATCAATGCTGTCCATATTCACAAAAGGTCCGCCTGCCATTCCCTCACCGTCCCAACAGCCACTTGGTAAAGACCAAAATGTGAGTTGTTCCTTTCCAGTTGCTGTTGTTGCTGTTGTTGCTGCTGCTTCTGTTGTTCTTGTTGTTGTTGTTGTTGTTGTTGTTGTTGTTGTTGTTGATGTTGTTGTTGTTGTTGTTGTTGTTGTTGATGTTGTTGTTGTTGTTGTTGTTGTTGTTGTGGTTGTTGTTGTCGTTGTCGTTGTCGTTGTCGTTGTTGTTGTTGTTGTTGTTGTTGTTGTTGTTGTTGATGTTGTTGTTGTTGTTGTTGTTGTTGTTGTTGTGGTTGTTGTTGTCGTTGTTATTGTTGTTGTTGTTGTCGTCGTAGTTACTGCCATGTTGTCTTCCTCGTGGTTGTTGTGCTTGTGGTTGCTGTCATCGATTGTTGCTGTCTTCAAACAGTCGCCAACAATTGCATCAAATACTGTATATAGCAGGAGCATCATCCAATACAAGAATGCTACTATCCAAGTATTCACTGCTGAGCAAGGTATTAATGGCTTTCAAATTGTAAGCTTGAGGATGAACATCTTGTGCAAAGATCGCCAAACATCACAAACATGAACTTGTATTGAAAACTCTGCGGCAGAGAATCGGGCCTTCTAGCTTGAAACGTCTAGATCAGTCTAGCTAAGATACAGAGCAACCCAATTTCACCGCCAGAACTTGCCTCAGCTTCACTTGTCCTGCGGCGAAGTGGGGTCAGAGACAGGGACTAAAGTCAGGGTCTCGTGGACAGCCTGTGGCAAAATCCTGGTGGAATGACTTGGACCCAATCTCAACCACTAGATGAACCATGATCAGACCATGATCTAATGCGGGAAGAACCAATATTCATGGCATTCAGATTTGTCAATCATAGGGTACTTACTGAGAAACATGTACATACCCTTTTTATCAACTTTATCAACTACGTTACAATGAACCATAGCAACGAGCAATACTGACCGTCATGCACCTGTACCGAGAACTCAACACCAAGCATCATTTCACAATGATCATTGCACCTGGTTCCCCATCGTTCGTCACTGATTACCCATTATTATTATTGTTACTACTATTATCATCATTATTATTATTGCTTATTATTATTATTATTATTATTATTGTTTATTACTATTATTATTAGTTCATGATATTTTTTCTGAATATTATGTCATTCAAATTATGGATTCACCACAAGAATCATAAATCAGCCTTAACAGCGGCAATAGGACCTTGGACTCATTTCCACATCCGATCGCCTCATGTTGCCGATGTACGCTTCGTCAGAGTCCGGACTCGGAACGAGGATCACTGGGAGAACATCACTGGGAGGTGGTGGTGGTGGTGATGATGATCATAGCACTCGATGGTGAAGAGCTGTTGGTATGATCGTACTTCGTGGAGAGTTGCTGTGAAATCATGGTGAACAAGGAAAATGCAATGTGGGTCTGATCAAGGTCAATGACAGTCTGTGGATGCTCGCATTACAAATGAATGGAATGAATAAAATTAATGAGAGTTTAAAATTGCAAAAGATAGTCTGTAGAGTTTACGCTGGGTTTTCATGAATAGTCCCATGGCCTTCATGATGTCTCAACACTAGGATAGTTTTAGCATGTGGCCAAGCAGATCACCCTCATGACTCCACTTGGCACTTGGACCACGACAACTTCATGGAAGGTGGCTTTGTCACGGTTGCACCCCAGTGTTTGGGCATCTTACCATGGAAGTGGCATTGGTGTTTCAAAGAAACAAATGAGTTTCTGCTGGGCTTTTTAGGTCACAGGGGCTTTGTAGATCCCAGTGCACCTCGGGGTTGAAACGCCAAGGAACGATGACTCGTCCTTCGCACGAGCCTCAGAGGTGGCATATCGTGAGCACCCGAAAGTCCAAGCTTCACATCGCAGGGAGATTCAAACCATTTAGGGAGATAGTTCAACATAAATAGATACAAATAGTTCACCAAATTCAAAGTGCAAATGAACTATCTATGAAGTCTATTTGCTTGGTCTCCACAAAACCCAAAGCCATTCATGTTCACACAACTGCCTCTTCACAGCTCACAAAGTTGGTATCAACAAGTCTACACCGGTGGAATGGAAGGACCTCAAACGACACCGTCGCCACCCTGACTTGGCACACTGCTGATGCCATCATCGCCCATTGGCGGCGACTGGCCTGGGAAGTTGCTGAGAACTTCGGGCGGATCAACGGTGATCAACAGCGATCTGCATGACGCACTGGGAATTGCCTTCAGATCACCAACTTTCTTTACACATGTAAAAATTGGTTTCGAAAATTCATTGACTTTGGCAGCTGTTGAAATCACTGGGGAACACAAGGACATCAAGGACCCTTTCTGTGAAAGCTGCCTGATGTGGTTTCCCAGTGCAACCCGGAGCCTTCTCGTTGTCATCGAATGATGGCGCCTGGGACAGAATTCTTGTCCCAAGGTCACTCCTATGGGTTGGTTCATCCGTTTGTGTCGCAATCGATTTGTGTGCCAGGTTGGTATCTCAGAGTCGCCAGGGTGTCAGGTGTACCGATGTCGGGCAAACAACTAACGCAATTGCCACCTTATGGACGAGGCCTGGGGATAACTCGGTTGAAGAACACCCCATTGGGATGCCATCATTGCCCTCCAATCGGGCGGGAACTAGCATGAACCTGCAATTTAGCAACCAACGTGAACATGGGTGGTTCGCAAAATGAACGGCCAATCCCTAATGTATGAACAAGGAATGAGTGATTAGTATACGTCACATACCTGATGTGCACAAGCCTCAGTAGTTTTGAACAATCCTGAACCATTGGAACATGCAACCATTTATCAACCACTGTTGGATTGGCTTTTTTTGACCATTGTCATCAAGCTTCACTATCAACTATCCTTATTGACTATTGACTATTGTGGTTGACCATGATTGTTGACACTTGTCATCAACCGTTCTTCTTAGCAATCATAATCATTAAATAACGGAAACAATTTGATGATCTGTGAGACCTATGGATCCTCAATCACCTTCCGGCAGCATGATGTCTCCCCGCCTTCGTCTGCCTCAGACATGGGAATAGGTGGCTGTGGTGGCACACATTCAAGCAATGTGGCAATGAGGGCGCCAATCACCTGAACATTCCAAATCTACATGGGTATATATATATATATATACATGTATGCATGTGGGACACAACCAAATCAAGGTGCATAGGGAGAATATTCCGAAGACTTTCGTGTCAGAAACTCGCACTACTATCACCAGTGACTGAACATGGTCCCTGTGACTGGATTCATCCGTGGGATGACAGTTTCGATGATAGGTCCACGAGCAAGCATACTGCCAACAAATTTTTCGCATTGATATGCCGGCTGTGATTCATTTTGATTTTAGTTTCACTAGCATCAACTTAACCAGTACCAACCATGGCTAGTCAATATCCAACCCAATTGACAAGCTAGTTTTGTTTCAAACTTTTTCCTGGTTGCGAAAGCTGACAGCTAATAAGCTGGATCTTCTTCACGCGAACGGAGCCCTAAAAGCCACGACGTGCCCCGTCGCATGCTTCTAAAAGTCCACTGAGATAGACATGGACTACATGGACACTACACCCACATTCCTCCAAATAGATTTAAATCTTCAACATGATGAATGTATCACAACATATCACAAGCATAATGATAGCTGTTGGTGGTCAAGTACGGTGAATCACTGTCAATGGAGCACAAAAAAACCACAAGCTAGGCGCATCTAGCACAAGAATCAGCAGCACAATTAACACCGCAGTGTTGACACCACATTTGACCATCTGGTCGCACCATAGTGACTCATCTAGCACCATCACTAATAACAAATCATGATTCGATCTCATAATCGACACAGCTAGTTGATTAGCATCAAAGTCAGTCAGAACCATTGTGAACCATCTGATGATCACGCGAGAAGCATCATTCGATCCCATCAACAGCTTCGGGCTGACTGAGTTCCCAGCTTCTCCAGCATCATCTGCAGCATTCGTTTCACATCCCTTGGCAAAGCGGCCCGTGATGGGAAACAACTGAACTCCGATGGTCTATGCTGATGACAATGATATCAACCATACTGACGGTTGACAATTTCTCTTAACCAATGATCACGCTATACACACATATATATATATATACTCACATATAAACTATATGTATGCAAATAAATACCAGATAAATAATCAATTGCATACTTTTAGTCAAATGCTAGTGGCTGGTCCTGATCAATGCAATGTCTTTCACGAAAGAAGCTGCCATAGTCGAAGATCAAACCATCAACCACTTGCAATGTCTTTTCGTTTGTGGTTCGTAACTTCCTCTAAAATCTTGGCTTTCATGATGTCAAATCATGTGGAGGTGCATATGTATCTATATTTACTTGGGACTTGTGGACATATGTATGTGAATGTATGATGGAAGAAAATGACGTATGCATGTAGGTAAGTATGCATGTATGAATGTATGTCTGTGTGTCTACCTGGCTGTTTCTCTTCCGTGTGTATATTCATCTGTCTAGGGAGAAATCGATCAAACAACGCATATATACAGATGTATATACAACGTACTTAGATCACGAGAAATCCTGATTGAAATGCGTGACCTTCCGTAAGACATGGGTTTCAAGTTCAGCACAAAAAAAGAACTTTCTCATATCCCGCACGCATCCACTTTAGAAGTTGATTAGCTTTTCCTTCGACCAAAACAACAACTAATCAACTTTAACTAAACACTATAAGTAATTAGTGTTTAGTGTTTAGCATTTGCAAATTATTAGTGTTAGCATTTGCATTAGCTTTTTTTATTCAGTTCTTTGGGACATCGATCTGTGCCAAGGAGCACGATCTCACCCTCCATGAAATTCAGGCGCCTCATGGCATGCAAGGCATGCAGTACAAGGACAAAGACGTCGGCAGTTGAATGTGTCTAAGGCTCGCCGCAAGACCAACACCGGTGATCACTGTGGATAGTCTGGGATGCGTATGGATGCATGGGGACTTCCGAATCCGAAGGCACTCTTACCATCTTCTGCATTCTCTACGTCCGTGCTTCGTTTTGAAAGGTTGATGGCAACAAGACTTTGCTACCAAGTCTAGACTTGCTAGCTAAGAAATCTACCACTACGTATCTTCCTTTTCTCCAAGCAAGACAAGACAGATGTGATTCACTAGTGTCGCTTGCGTCCAGTGCACATCAAAAACTTAAAGGGCAACTTACTAAGAACCCTGACATCTGCAGATTCCTTTTGTAAATTCACCGTCTACTTACAGGACACCACAAGTTAGACCTGAAGAACTCCGGTCCTATGATCATAGATGACTCAAAGATGGGTCATTTTCTGCTTCGGCACATCTCCGTTGTGTCTGGCGAGCTGGGCCGAGCGCTGGGATTGAATCTGGCTTTGATTCCAGAGGAACTCCAATGGATTGGTCCTGGTGAGATGAACACAGCGGCACCAAGAACAGGTGACTGGAACATCCATGGCATGCACACAAAGTGGATAGTCTTTCTCTGGTTGAATCATCGTTGTTTTTCCTCCTGACAAAAATCTTCATGATCAGCAGCATGGTTCTCATCATTTTCATGGACGCATCTGAGTAAAATCATGATGATGATGATCATCGTCATAGTCCTGGTTATTTTCATCATCATTGTCGTCATCATCATCATCATGATCATCATGATCATCGTTGTTCTCATCGTTGTCTTCGTCTTCCTCCAAGCCCAGACCCAACTCATGGTGCTTAGACAGCACCTTTCTCTGCAGGCACCTGGGACTAGGCACCATCTGTGGCCCGAAGACTGTGATGGGCGGTCCTGGAGTGGGAGATCCTCTAGGATGCAAGGTACCCATGATGTCATATCTTGTTGAAATAGATATTGGACAACCAATATCTTTATATAATATATATATATATACACATACATATATATATATATATATATATAAATATGTATACATGTATATATAGAACTAGTCCAAGGTATGATATATCCGATATATCTTATTCAAGTCGATTTGAACATGGCACGCAATTCATGCCGCTGGCCTTCAAACTGTATCTGCAGACCATCTGTTCATATGGATGTATCCATTGTGTACCTCCTATCGTCAGATGATCTTCGTAAACAATCTTGGCACCGACGAATAACCACCTTAGTGGCTGTATCCTGGTGCATTTCTCTGGAACAACTGATCATGGCCTAAACACTCCAAAAATTGATTCCCGTTTCGGAAGTCAGTGGTCCATTGCTTTGTCAGTTGCCAAATTGACTGTAACCTTTCGAGAGACAATGATCGGAATCGACAATCTCGACTCGACGATGATAATGTAGTTGCTGAAAATGGTGCTTGATTCCAATACCAAGAATGTGAAACAATCACTCAGGCTGACGATCGAAGACAATGATCAATGAGCAAAGCAGCCAAGAAGGGTAACCATTGGACCAGAAAAATCAATGGAAATAGGAATGGTAGAAATTAATTCCACGTGATTGCGAAGGAGACCTCAGCCACAGAAAACTTGGAGCGCAACAGCTTCCCGTCGCGAATAGGGTCCCAAAAATTGTATGAGTTCAACAAGAAATGGTTACAATTACTGCCACAATGAACTGAAAGCAAAAAAATCCGGAATTGATAAACTGCCAAAAAATCATTTTCTATAGTGCTCTCCACCTGTCGAAACATGTCACCAATAGATGTGACTGATACAACATATCATCTCAAGCGCTATCCGGCAACGTTGTTGGGTGTCATGAAATCATGAAAGACTGTACATCCAATTTCAAGCATTCATGGGGATATGCGGCCAATGTACGTTGTGGAAGTGGGTCTAGCGAACTATCCAATCACTAGCCATGAATTCAGCATTGCTTGGCCACTATTAAGCACTGTTTGGTTGGTCATTCATCCTCATGCTTTGTCACCATCACTATTTGACCATCCATTAATCATCATTCTTTGACCGCTATCAATCCTTATCATGATTTGTCATCCATTTAATCACTATTTGACCACCATGAATCATCGTTGTTTGACCACAATCAATCATTGTTGTGATTGTTGGCCATTTGTTTAGATTATTGTTTTTCAGCGCATAAAACACCATCATTTCTTTAGGTCTTTTAGATGTGTAAACAGCCTGATTGACCATTTCAGATGATTCAGGTTTTTTTTACACATCTACAAAAACCATTTCGACCTACTTGTTTTGCATCTCATTTTTTTCACCCGGCGGTCCAGGTGGTGTTCCAGTAACGACTCGAGCCACCTCCATGCGAGGCCTCGGATTGACCAGGCTGTCACCGTACCTTCACCGTTGGGTGACCGGGTATCAGTTGGGGGTTTCTTATCATGAGCAACCATGAGAACAACCACTGTTGGTGAAATTAGTAATTATTGACAACCACTAATTTGTTATATAACCACTAGTAATTATTGGTTTTACAACCATTGAGTTCTAATCCCCTGTTGACAACAAAGTTGGTGCCAACATGGTTATCACCATACTGGTCATAACCACAGTGGGGCATTTCATATCAGTTGGATATCATCCCCCATTGGCAAGTGTCAGTAATGGCTATAACCACCACATGGGTGTTCTCAGAATAGGGACCCCCCAGTTCTCATCCAGTTTCTTTACCATTTGTAATGATAAGCCACCCATTTTGGGGGTCCCCTATTTTGAAAAACACCCAGACTCATTCCCTCCACCATTGAACTGCCATTCCGATAAAATCTTGCCTGTTTGCTAGGGGCTTTGCATGATTCTTGCTATATTCATCTTATTGCTGGCTGCTGGTGATTGCTGGTGATAGGCCACATGTTGCCGCGATTTTGTGAATTATGTGCCTCAATGTTGTCGGCTGTCCTCTCGGTGTCTTTTACATCAAATCTTACAGGAACCATCATTCACCAAATGATAACAACAAGACCGGATACACCATCATTTCTCTTGATTACCTCCTTGAATTTTCACTTCTATAGCCACCATTCCATTGCTATCGCCACGAATACTCACAATTCTTAGTACATTCCCTCTGTGTTGATTATGAAGAAGCATGATCACTATCAACCATGATCAAGCATTGCAGCCATTATCATCCATAACCAGTTTCAGTCTGGTTGTTTTTGTTTTTCAAGGGCACGCCCTTCATCCCATCTCTACCAAAAAAAACTCCAGCGCCTTCGCTTTCCAAGCTCAGCACCCGCCCATGGGCAAAGGCATACCTGGAGATCCTGTGGAAGGGAGAATCCATGACAGATGTCAACATGAGTTGACCAGGCACCATAGCAATTGAATCACCAAGAACAATAAGCTAAGTTATCACAAACTGTCCATGAATGCCAATCATGGGTTTCTCAAATCCAGCAAGTAGAAAAACAGTTTACACACACACACAGTCGTGCTGATATCTCCGATGCACGATGCACTTGGTTGATATCATTGGCGATTGGGAGAGGCTGTCTTGGTTGGTTGATGCAAAACCATGGATGTTTGACCTAATGTAGGGGTAATTACTACTATGGTAAACTTGTGCCTGAAGATGCTGTAAGAATGATGCTTCGGGTAAAGTGAATCACGAGTCAAACGAAACCACATATTTTTTGCTAGCACGAGAAGTTGGTAATTGATCACCGTTGTGAACCATTGTCTATTGATCAACCAGAATGAGTAAATCCATCAGCCTTGATAGCTTATTCAGCATCATTGGATGACAAGTTAATCACTGCTGCTATGCCACCCTGGCGGTCAACCACCCTGGTTGACCACCAGGGTGTGCGCAACGGCGACTCAACCCTTCCCTGTCCTGGGGGTGGCCTCAAGCCGCGGGGCGATGGTGGTTGATGACTGGTTGGTTCCCCAGCTGGTTCTCGTTCGCATTGTTTCGATGATCCGTGTGAATCCGTATGAATCCGTATGAATATCCTGAATCAAATCCTTACAAAGATACAAAGGGCGAAACAGAAAACTTTGATAACTCAAGTGGTTCTGTCTTCATACCGCCCTTACCAACAACCAGCACAAGGAGATCCCCCATTGCGCAGCCACTCTGGCATCCCCAGTTGTGGACCCCATGGCATTGCCCTGATCAGGTTCTCACATAGCAAGCCTGGGAGCCGTGGCCCCTCAGCTGATCAACAGCTTTAATGAAATGCTGACCATATCATCAGCCAAGTTTAGCACTATCAACCAGAATCAACCAAGTATTGTGATCAGTATCAACAACAAGGATGTATTGTGATGATTAAGAATAGCAATTGCTGATCATCAGGATGGAGTTCTTGAGCATTTGTCAACCAGAATACACCAAGTATTGTGATCAGTGCTGCGGCAAACATATGTTCACAAACCCGCCGTAAAGAAGATCATTTGTGGTCAAACTGCTGGCGGTGGATCTGCCATCACCATCAGGATAGATAGTTCCCCCTTTATGGTTCACAACTATAGCATTTGTCGCTATTTCTCACCTTATGGCTAACAACTGTAGCATTCATTTATTCATTCATTCATTCGTTCCTTCGTTCATTCATTCATTTCTATTTCTCACCATGAAGCTTATGAGTACTACCGACCATTTTCAAAACCACAATGCAGCGAACAAAAGCAGCCAAGTGCGGCACCCTTGTAGGTCTGCTGCAGTCGGAGGTGGTGTTCCTTTGGCGCCGACCACAGGCCAACAGTGGATAAGAACCAGCAACAATAGGCTAAGTGGCACTCAAGCAGCGGCTCAAGCCTCAAACCTTCGGTTCTGATTTCGGGGAGATGTGGCACTACTTTCTCGGAGGCGCAAAGCCGAGGGAAGGGCTGAAAGAGTTGGACTTTTTTGGATTCAATGCTTTGAAATTAGACTTTGAAGTTGGCTTTCAATGCTTTTCATTGCCAGCTACATTTTTTGATCTGGTAATATGGCTGCATGTCAAAGCCTAGAAGCCCTAAATGTTCACATCTCAGGAACGAAAGTTTTGACGTAGGATATTCTAACACATCTTCAGGTTGTTTCTGGCTTTGAAGCAGGGAGCCATACCTCAGACATACATCATTATACAATGCATTGGGATACAACACATAGTCACAGAGTCATACATAACCATACCAACTTCTTCATTTTGGCAACTTGCGATTGCTGAGGAGTTCAGAAGCAAAAGTCAACTTGTCTGTCAATGCCGTTCTGATGTGCTATCCCACCACCACCAGCAGTTTGCAATGAAGCTGTGATTGCTAGACGGCACCTAAAATGAAACTTTTCGGCCCCCATCCCTCAAGTCTGCATCAAATGTGACTCAACAGGTTGTTCGCAGTCCAGGCCCCAGCTTGATATCGAACATGACCCTGGATAATCAAGTGTCGTGTTGAAACTGCAAATTTGACATGCCACACTGATTGGCGGTTTCAACCAAACAGGTGAAACATTAGTCAGCTCGGGTCCCAGCGGAAAGCTAAGGCCAAATTTGTGCACTGGAAGCCGTGCACACTTTGTGTATTCACGGAGAAATGAAATGGTTTAGAGGAGGTATGGATCTCCGGCATTTCAATTTGAAGGTCACCAAAATGACCGAAAAACCAAGCAACAACAAGTCCCTGCACCCAGCCGCCCTGCACCTTGTTCCGGAACAGGTCCAACGGGCCTGAGAGCATAACCAAGATCTGGAGGTTAGCATAGTGCAAAGCAGCTTACCGTGTTATCTGAAACGGTTCATTTCTCAAATTTTTCCCCACAATTGATAACAGAAAGGGCTCTCCTGAGAAGGTTTCACCGGTTGAAACAGGTGCGGGTATCCTGGTTCCCATACACTTTCTGTCATCTCACCACGACCTTCCTCTTGAGCTTCGAACTCTTGTGGTGGCATCATTGGGCCCATGGGGCCAGGAGGGCCCATGGGGCCGGGGCCCATGGGGCCGATGGCCGGGGCAGGCACCGGGCCTCTCCAAGACCAGCATGCGCACATCTCATGCTGTGACACTGCTGGCTGATCAAACAAATTGGGAGGCCGACCAGCAAGGACCATCTGCGGCCTTAAGAAAGCGCAAGGGCACTCTGCTTGCAGATGGATTTGGGCAAAGGTTCCTTCAACTACTTTCTGAGTATAATATGAGTAGCAGAATCGAACCTCCACTATCAGCCAACGTTCAACCGCCCTCAAAAACAATATCTACAAAAGTACCTGAGCGATTTCTTGAGTATACAAATGCAAGCATCTGAATTGAAACAGGTCCGTTGCTAGCCTTGCAAAAACAATTCCAAGTCAAACAAACCCTCCCTTCCCATTGGGCTCAAAGCAAACGTGGTGGCACCATCTGGATTGGACCAGTAGGAGGTGGGGAGCCTGTACCAGGGACACCACAAACATTGTGTTCACTCAATTCTGCACGCCGTTGACACTCATATGATCATATGATTCATATGGTGCGAACCTGGGGGCCCGCCAGCAGGTACCATCATCTGTGGCCTCAAGAAATCAAACCCAAGAAAAATCTGATTGCAAACTTGCCCAGCTTCAGTAAATTTTCATCCGTTTCTTCTCTGTACTATCAACCTCAATGACACAATCTAGTGTAGGCTCTTAGCTGCAATACGTGCTACTTCAAAAACAGCATCTAAACAAAAACAACCCTAAGAATTTTTGTGACTCTGGGCTCCAACATGTGGGAACTACAACTGTTCCCAGCCAGCATTTCGTATAGCTTTGATTTTTCAAGACGAAACTAGACGACGGTTGGCCCGAGAGCGAGAAAGGCAATGTTATAGCAGCCTCCAATATACTAATTCAAAAAGACTAACGTCATGATCCTTGAAATGGATGATGATGATGATGATGATGATGATGATGCTGATGAGGATGATGATGATGATGTCGTTGATGATGTCGTTCATGATGTCGTTGATGATGATGATGATGATGATGATGAT
>VSDK01015177.1:111392-127824 GCA_009767595.1 Symbiodinium kawagutii
CCCCCCCCCTCCCCTCCCTCCTTCCCTTTTCAGAATTTTCAGCCCTCTTTCCAATCTTCCTTAAGAATTAAAGCTTCTAGACTAACCCCGCCTCCTCCTCCTTTAGATTCCGTAGCTACCTCCCCTTCCCTTCCATCTTCTTATTCATTTTATCTCTTTTCTCCACCTCACACCTCAATCCTTATCTTTTTTCACATTTATTATTTTGTCGTAGGCGTTGTCAATGGGTCATGACAAATTTTTATAGACCAAAGGGCTGGTTTATAAACCAAAAGGTTAGTTTAAAATTCGGATAATTGCTTGTAAGTAACCAGTTTATGAAAAGAAAGCTCGACGGTATAGCTAGAATATGGAAACACTTGCAATGGAACCCCATGCTATTTTGCCCATACATCCTGAATCTAATTTAGTCTTCAACCTAATACTATAAAACTAGTTCTTAACCATATAGGTCTCAAACACTAAGATTTTTTGAAATCTCTTTTCTGTACATCTGATCTTAAAACCTTTGAATAACAGTAGTATCTCTTCATTAGGGAATTACACACATTACAGATGGTGATAATTTGTTCATCAAACATACTTTTTTTGGCAGTGTTGATAATACTAGTTCCCTAAAAGTGTTTTGAAGAAACTTAAAAATAAGTAATTACTCACAAAAAATGCCTGATCTGATGAACCGGTAATATGTTGAAACCATACAAACCATTTAACTGAATTTTATTCATAAGATTTCAATCCAACCAGTCATGTGAAATAATTTCAACATAATACATTACAACATCAAGCCATATATTTACATATATAACTAATTGCTTATTCTCCAATTATATCATGAACATATTTAGCCATAACCTACCACCAGCACCTAATACATTCTTGGTAAATCAATTAGAAAACGCAAAACACATTATACAGTATTCCATTGTCTTCATCATGGCAGACATGAAATGATACATTCTAACTAAGTCAAACCGTTACCTATATTTTTTTCTTTTCCCATATATGCCTTGCATGCCTTGTATGCTGTGTTTTTATACCCTTGCTGCTCCATACCTTTCCTACTGCGTATCTTGTCAACATTTTTTCAACATCTTTGTGAAAACAATTCTTAATATTCTTAGTATGTTTTCCAGGAAAATGCAATTACACATTTGGCAATATATTTGGAAAGTAGCTTTAATTGGAATTAGTTAGGTGGCCTACAGGCACTAATTTAGATGTTCAGTGCTTTTGGGATAAGATAGGTCTACCATATACCCACTAAAGATTAAAGTATTAGCAAGGGATCTATAAGCCACCAAGTTAGTTTTTTTGTTGAATTCATCTCAACATATTTTTTCATATTTAATGGTTTCGTCATTCTGTTTTAAGTCATGGCTCCTGTATAACATTTATAACAGTAGGAAGTATAAACATCTCATGTCACTATATCATAGAGATTTCAAGGTATTATATTGGCCACTTTCACTTTACAATCTTGCTTATTTGTTTTACATTGTTCACATTTCTGATAATTAAATAGCATATCTCAAATACTAATCTACGAAATCTATAAATCTTCGAATGGCAGCTCTGTGAAATTGGCCCCCAAAAAGGCCACATTTTACAAGATATCTTGCATCATATTATGAACAAATTTATTTCTTTTCATATATATATGACTTACCACAATGGCCAAGAACAGGCAACACAGAATAGAAGGCAATTATTTATGACATAATATATGGAATTAAGAAGGACAAACTAGTAACAACTTTATAAACTTGTGTTATCAAACACCTAGTAAATACAAAAGCTACGTCTACATACTAAACAGATCAAAATACAGGAAACACAAACAATTTGTTGGCCAAACATATTATCAAGACAAGAAACCAAATGAAGTAACACATATTGAAATCAGCATTTAAACGATATACCAGCAGTAAAACATTGGAAACAACTAAAAACAGAAGGCTTTGTAATAATTGCTCATGGCATATCAGCATTAAGCATGCGTTTGATGAAATAGCAGGAACATGCACATAAGAGCATCAGCTTTTTTAAAGAAAAGTCAAAAAAAGCTGAACATATGAAACTGCAGAGAGTTTTCATGCACCAGCTACAAGATATAACATAGAACAATATTCTAAAAACATGCTATTTTGCTGGTCCCGCAAACCGTCGGGCGCCCAAATATATATATATATATATATAAAAAACAAACAAATAAATAAATAAACACATAAATAAAGAAATAAATAGATACATATATATATATATATATATAGATATATACATATAAATATATATATATATAGCATTGTGTATATATATATATATATCTACAAATATGTCAATTTACATACAAATAAACCTATGTGTATATATGAAACATATATATATGTACATATGCACTTGAAAAAACGCTAAAAACACTGATGGAATAATTGTTTTCAGCTGCGTATGTTTCCAATTGTACAACTAAATGCATACACACATATTTTTGTGTCAATAGTGAACAGGTCCCCAACGGGTCAAGCCCGGGAAGGAGGAAACCATATGATTCTGTGAAGTTGACCATTCCAGTCACCGCAGGACGAAATGGAGGTTGTCGATATATACATATATGTGTATGTATACACGTTGTTTCCACATTCAAAATTTCGCGACACGTATCTATGCATATACTATGGATGTATATGTAAATAGTCAGGGTATATAAAATATCTGTGTAAGAGGAGATGGATTCACAAACAAGAACAGTGGGCAAATTGATAGATAAAACTGAAACATAAACAACTTAAATACGGCAACACACACGCACCAACACACCCTTCCTCGTCAAACTTCACATGTCAAGTTGTTCATTGCTCTATGGGATGGACCAGGGCATAATGAACTATTTCGCTGAAGCTCTACGGTTCCTATCTTCCTATCCATGCAAAAAGGGCAAGCACTGATAAGCCATAGGGGTCAACAGAAACATTTCCGATCTCTTTCAACGAGCAGATCATGTTGAGCGCCACCCAGGTATACGCATCACTCGTTGCTTGCGCCCAGCAGTTGAAGGAAAGACAACAAAGCAACGCACCAATCATCCAAAACAAATCCGGATATCTTTATTTCTTCCCCAATGCAAATATACCATGGAAATGACATGTTTTTATTTCTACTCATTTTTTCAATCAATTTCATCTTTCAAACCATGGAAATTTGATGCTCAAAGCAGTATCAAATCAGTTTGGCAAATTGACCAACGCACCAATGCTCCTCCCACCACCACCTGCTGCAGCCTTGGCAGGGAAGCACGTCTTGTTTTAGCGGATCAGGTGTGCAGTGCAGGTGCACTTTTTGAAGTCGATATGTCTCTGTAAACGCATGGCGTCCTGTATGAAGCTATGACATGCAATGCCATGCAATGTTCTGTTGTCTCATGTATTGAGATACATGTACTGTATGCAATTGTCTTGCTGCAATGCATGTATGTACGAAGATACATTTGTGGATGTATGCATGGACATGTCACGCATACGTAGTGTCAGGATGAATGCGCACACAAAAAACAATCAATTCAATGTGTGGACATGTTCATATGCATCAGTATGCATATACATCTGTATGTATCTGTGTAGATATGATACATTGTGCGCATAAGTACAGACACACACACACACAAGCAAAAATATAGATTCATATAATATGTCCATGTAAATGCCAGCGCACACACACACATGCACCTGTACACATAAGTACTGCACATGTTCTGTTCATCGGTTTTGCTATGACGATTGAAGTCATGGTCCAGATACTCACAAACAGCCAAACAAGTCGTTGATACTTGCCTCTACGTCTCGAATGCAATCAGACCTACACAATTGATAACCAAGAAGAGCCAGCAACAGGATCAAACATACGATCTCCGCGCTGAGCTACCAGTCATGACCAACGCTGCAGAATATTAGCATCAAGTGTTTGAGATCGGAAACTGTTCTTTTGAACCAAAGAATATGGAGAGAGTCATATCTGCAGTTGGAAGTTGGCTGATATGTTGTTTGACTACAGTTGTATGGCTGTTGGTCATAACCACCATCGAAAAATTGGTAACTCATTTCAACAACTTGGTCTCATAGCTTTGGGATTGATTCGCATCCAAACAAGAGGAACCAAGGAATTGACCAAACAACTCAAATGGACGACCATCGCAACAAACTGACCCAACTGATTTGGTTCAAGCTGGCGAAGCCTACCTGGGCATAGCTGTCGTACCCCCATATTGCTCCACCAAGGCACGGCATGGGCACCATGGTCACGGGCATCTGAGGTCCTGGGGTAGCCCTAAAATGGTTGGTTCAGAGTGGCGAACGATAGTTTATAGTAGAGGATAATCATTAGCCACATTAATGGTTTCATAATGTTAAAAACAGAGTGGATATTCAATAATTCATGGTTTCTCAAGTCATAGGACACCCAAACTCAATGGTTAATTACAATAAATGGTTGATATAACGGATGATTGGGAGGTACCCCCAGCTAGTAAGAAACCACCGTATCTACTGTTCTTACGATGGGCGACGACTCACAAGCCTCAAGTGACCCTCACTACCTCCGCCCATGATCTCCTGGTCCAGGTGCTGGCATTGCCAAAGGCCTTGGCACGGTGAGCCATGTAGCTCCGATGCATGGCGCTGATGATCGATATATGTACCACTGCAATGATCATGGTCACCATGATACAATGATATTTGGTGGCAATTTATATGTAATGATTCATCTAATGATTCCTTGTGGAATATATTGTGAATTGATTCATTTGATATGCAGTGTAGTGCCATGGATCCGGTTGCAGCCACCCCACAAGTTTGACCAGGTCTTTCACTATCTTCCATGGCCTATATCATGGGGGTGTTTCTCAGACCCCCAAATCATCCAACACTAGCCATATACATTCATAACACAAGCCATTTCTTGGGTCTTTTGAGTTGAGAAATCACCATATAGTTGGTACATTTTGATATACCACTATCGATGTTGGTCAAGATTCTCTACCATCAACCATGACCAACTTCTATAAATCACGTTTCATCATGCACGGTGGATCTTTGTGATTTCCGAACCTTCAATCAACCATTTTGTCATCAATTAAGACCATCAAACTAATTTATCGATGCTTTGAACATCAATGAAGCACCACTTGACCACTCATCGTTAACCATTGCTTAATAATCATTCAATCACCCATTTAACCATTCTACAAGCACTTAAGAATCATCAACCACATGATTTAGTCATCATTCTACTTCATGAACCACCAAATGATCAAGCATTTGATCATCATTCAGCGATTGGCATCATTAAATCACACATCTTACCCTTCATTCAACCATCAACCGTGATTTCATGAACAAGCAAGGCAACCATTCATGCTATGTTCCCATCGATTCACTATCACCTAACTAAAAACAACCACCCATGAATCATCAATCAACCTTGACCGCGCTAATAAATCATCAATAAACCATGAACTAAGCACCCACCAATCAACCATCAACCGTCAATGATGCAACCACCAATTTCACTAACCACAATTTTACTAAACACCAATAAATCATCAATCAACCATCACCCCACCCGTCAATATTCAACCATGAATCAACCATCAATTAAACATGAACAACTCCGAATCCACCATCAATAAACCTCAACGAGCCATCAATAAACCTTCTTAAGCACTCGTTTTTCACCTACCCAAATGGTGGCTAAGCATCAACCCATCGGGACCCATCAACCATGCACCGTACATTTCCGAAGCTCCCCGACTCTGCGGGTACTTCTACGGTGCTTCCCACGACGCTGCGCACCAGGGTACTCTCCTGGGAAGTGGTGAACGGGTGGTCAAGAAGCTGTTGATTGATGGTTTCTGGGGGTCATTGAGAGGTTGATGATGGTTATTTCGTGATGAACAGTGGCTATTTCGTCGTCAAATAGTGGTTGATGATCAATTGGGGGGTATTTGGTTGTTGAATGATGGAAAAAACATGCGGTCATGGTTTTATGGTGGGGGTTGATGGTGGTTGAATGATAATTGAAGATGCAACCATTTGCTCCACGATTACCTGGCATCAGACCATTTTAAGTCACGTCCCGTCATGCCAGGTTCCATAGCAGATAAAAGATAAAAACATGAGCCAACTAGCTAGCTACGGAACTGCTAGACAAAGCTGATAGCTCATGGATAGTAAGGACTTGTCTTCATGGCCAACGGTGGACATCATGCGTGGTTGATAAGTACGAATGATTCAAAGGGCGCCTATATCAACGATGCCTAGGCTCAGCAGATCAACCCAGCTACTGCTCAATCCTTAATGGGCACCATGGCACGAAGGGGTACCATGGCGCAAGACGGGAATCTCCAATGGTTGAAATTGAGCGGGGGAGGAACCCAATGTCAATCTTTCCTGGACACTCAGCATGGACGAGCGCCCCCTAGCGAACCTTGATAAGCACCAGTACGTTTTTGTTCGACCCCAGCTGGTCCCATGGGATGATTTCGGTAACTGTTTTACACCCATCTCACTTTTGGTCAACGGGTGTTTTCGCCACTGAGGTAGCGTGAGAGAACACAAGGCGCAAATACATTGCTTCACACGAAGAAAATTCTTCTAGCTTCAAACCTGCTCTTTGTAGGCCAAGCCCCAAAGCACGATTCACATTGAAAGGTGCACCGCCAAGTTTCCGCCAAGTTTTACTGCGTTTCCAAGCATTCTTTACGCAAACGGGCCCACAGAGTGGTTCCGATTCCCGAAAGCCTTGCTGCCTCGGATTTGCTCGGGAACCTCTTCTGTTTCTGCCAGAAGCATTTCACGGAGCGAGTTTTCTTCTTGACGCTCTCTGCGTCGCAGAAACCCCCTGCACGAACAGCGCCCCCAAGACGGCCGTTTCTCTGCTTCACCTGCTTCATTTTTTTTTGAAATTGGCTTGGATCCACGTCGAAAAGGGCCCAAGGCCTTCACAGTTTTTCCCGGCATGCGCGCGCGCGGAACGAGCAACAGCGTTCGCAGAATGCTCTCGCGTGGAGCGCCTTGCCTGGATGTAACCCTTTTGGCCTCCTTTGTCGGACAGCAATTGTAAGTTGGATGGGGTTGTCTGATCTTGGGGTAGCAGGTTCGGGCTCAGAAAAAGAAACTGGCCTCCATACTTATTCATCAAAGATGCCCAAGCATTGTCTGCTTGGTAGCCCTCCTGAATCTTCAAGCCATAGTCGTCCAGAATTGCTCCACTGTCTGGCCTGTTCAGGATCAGGTTCAGGTAGGCGTGGGCTTGCATGACATAGTCAGCAGAGTGCAAGCCGCGCACCTTCGTGCTGCTGTTGCGGTTCCCAAAGCTGTAGACTGCAGTTCCTCCAAGCAGGAGGCATGCCGTGTCAGGATATTTTGCCTAATCGGGGGCCAACGCTGTCCCATGTTTCGCCCGGCGCGAGCGTTGGGTCGTCCTCGCAGATGAGCACAGCTGGGCTGCCTTTGGCCAAGCACTTGCGCGCAATCTGCACGCGCTTCAAATGGCTTTGCGCGCAAGCGTGCTGGGCAAACACGCATGCCCCGCCCACATTAGCAAGCCCTGTAGGCCGCAAAGAATGGATTTCTCGCTCAGCAGACCCATAGTTCGAATGTGAAATTCGATAGAGACGTTTTCCAACACGCCTGGCCCGTCCACCGCGTTTGAGCAACAGCTCTTGCCCATCCACTGCTTGCACCACCCTGATCTTCTGGAACCCAACACTGCGCAGTAATTTGCGGCTCCGCATCTTTCTCTCTGGCTGGCGCGCCAGATTCAGTAGATGCGATCACAAGAAACATGCCAAAAGAACGTGGGCGGCAAATAGTACTGGCACAAACCATTGGTTGCTGGAAGTGATTGTTTTTGGATGATTGGAGGTAGCAATTCTGGATCATAGCTGACATCATGGTACAGGAACATGTCAGTAGGGAAAATGCTGGCACTATAGTGAACTACCGGATTCATGGTTGATTGCTGCTGACGGTTAAGATAGCAGTGATGATTGACAGAACCGGAGAAGCCATCATTTTGCCATGAAAAAATGGCAGTGGGTCAAAACCCGGTACCCCTGGTTCCCCCCTGTTAACCATTGTTTTCCCTATTATTGTTGGTGGAAATCCCCCATTTGTTGGTTGGTTAATATTGACCCACAGCCAAATCACCTCCCAAATTGAGTTTTGGAACACCGATCTCCACACACTTGCCCTGGCCGCTGCCTGTTGCCTCATTCGCATGGCCTGCCGTCCCAGGAGGATGGTCATGTTGGTGCGAACATTTGTGGTTGAACGATGCTTTGCTACTGATCAATGATGAACCTTAGCCAAGTCTCTTGATGTTTAGCTTAAGTTATAGCTAACACTGGTACCGTGGGATTCTTATTGGCGGGGCACAGCGCCCATGTTGCATTGGTCATCCCAAATGTCCCAAATTTCTCACCATTGCACTGCTGGCGCTTCTATCCTTATCTGAGGGGGGTTGAGGGCAGCTCAGACCATCCTACAAATCAGCAGGGAATTTGTCCAGGATCTGTTTTGACATCTTTAGTTGGGTATGTGCCAAAACAAGTAACCAACAACCCACCAAAAACGATCATTTTACCAGGAAACCATAGGTTTTTGGGAAGCCCATTGGCTGCTGGTAAACTACCCAGTTGGCTGCTTTCCTGTGTCAGTGTTTCGCCCCTCTTTGATTGTTGCCTTTGCTGGGCCTTCAGGGTGGTCTGAGGATGCACCAAACGTGATTTGCATGTGAGACATGATCCCATTCACCAACCATTCACCAACCATTCACCATAAACCAACCATTTACCAACCATTACCCAGCCATCAACCACCAATTCACTTTCACCGCCCTGCTGGATGTTGGAATTCCTGTGTGTGGCTGCAGGCACCAACAGTGATGGTTCAGCGTCGCCCAGTGGCTGGTTCGTAGCCCATAACCGCTGGGGAAAGTGCTGTCGCAACCGTGGAAGCAGCGCTGTGGTTTCGCATGGTTGGGAGAATGGTATGGCCGGCACTGGTTGAAGAATGGTGGAAGCATCGTGAATTCTTGATAGTGTGGTTGACACTTGTCAATGTGAGAATGCTGGAGATTGGTTGATTCTGGTTGCCATTGTTAACGATGAACAGTAGCCAAGATTGATCTATGATGCTTCATAAGGGTCGACAACTTGTCTAATATTGCTTGATAATTTGGCAATTAAACAAGGGTCATGAAAAATAACAACAATAAACATAGGGACATGCCAATGATGGTAGATTCACCATTTTGTTTTAAAAAAAACGGTAGATCCAACTCTTAACCACCATATACCACCATTCGATTTTCCACAAAACGACCGCCAGTGACTCGTTGGGATCAGCTTCACAGCTGGATCACACGCATTGCTGGTTCCGCCTGCTCAAACTCTTCGCGAGATAGCACACCATCGTTGTTAATGTCCAGGTCATTAAACATCTGATCCATCTGCAGGGCGGGATCTGGACAACTGGGGCTGGTGGTCCAGCAGCTTTGTGCTGGTACGTTGGATGATGATTATGACGATGATACTGATGATGGTGATGATGGTGGGTAGCCCACAGGGCTTGACAGCGATTGCGCTGGACTCTGGTCTTTGATATGCATTTTGAACAGCTGATGCCCTGGCCAACCCTACCCACAGCCAACAAACGAGATGATGATGATGATGATGATGATGATGATGACGACGACGACGACGACGACGACGACGACGACGACGATTGTCTTGTTGATGTTGATGACTATTGCTGAGATCGCTTACCTCAAGCAATTTTATCATGCTCAGCATGGCTCTTGGGACATAATGTTGTATTGAACAAACACCTTATCAGCAAGGAAGTGTACAGGGCCAACACAGCCCCGTAGTTGTTGAAGCCACCAAACATACTTATTGGGATAACATCACGCGTTGGCAAATCAGCAGCAACGCTGCCCATGACGAAGATTCACTTACTTCAAACATGACTCACATCAACCACTAGCGAACTATATCGCCTTGTCATCTTTTGGCACCGTTGTCTTTTGAGAGTTCCGGTTGTTGACCATCAATAGCCCAAAAAACATACGAAGCAATATCAACCGCTAGTCAACTATATCTGCTTACATCCCATCATCGAGTATCTGCTTACAGCCTATCATCAAACCAACCAACCAGGCCAAATAAATCAAACAAACCAACCAACTCATCAACCAAACCTCCAAACATCTCCAGCCATCTCCCAACCTTAGCCAACCAGCACAAGCTACCCTGGCAACCCTCACCACTGCCCTGAACCGTCGCCTCACCCACGGGCTCCCCAGGCGTTCCGGTGGCCCTCAGTGTTGGGGGATGAAGTTGGTGGTGAACTTGGTACTTCAGTTAGTTAAGTCAATTTAAACCAGTTAACTAGTTCATTTAACCAGTTAAGTGGATAAGTTGGGAACTTCTACATGAACCATTTAAGTCAATTCCCAGTTAAGTTAAATCCCATGGTGAATCAATGGTTGATTGCTAGTAATGGGAACTAGTTCTTTACTGAATTACCCAATTGGAACTTACCTAGTGGTAGTTAACCATCAATAGGCAATATTCTATAGTGGTATTACTTCATGATCATGGATAAACAGGTAGTAGCAGTTCATTGATTGACTGGATTGTTGACTGGTGAATGATCTAATGAACCAGTTCATACCTACCTGTCAATGGTCACTAGTGCTAGTTTATTGATAATGATGATGAATGATAGTGGGTATTAAACAGATTAACTGAGTGGTTCAGGATGATTAATTTATGTGGCGTTCTTACCGGTATCAATATCGACAAATAGTTGATTTAATTATTATCCATCGGTACCCGTGAATTGAGCAGTAGTCAGTCCTTATCACTCATGGTTAATGGGTACTTTTAAGTAATCGCTACTTACCATGACCTCCAGGATGCTTAGCTACAGGTGCATGGTTTGTCCGCCCAACTCCCCAGCTGAGATGATGACAAATCCTTCTTTCGGCGGGCCTGCGGAGAGATTCTCCGAAATGGTGGGTGTTGGCTAAGCCATGGTTCGAACAAAGCTCCACTGTTCCCACAGCAAACCATGCTACAGAGCGGTATGGAATGAGACACGCGATATTCAAGAACCCTCAACGATCAACAATGGTAAGTGTCACCAGGACGGAGCCGTTGGATTGTCCTACTTGGTTGGGATTTCAGGGAAAATTGCCGGGGTAGAATTGCAACATGTTCAACATTCATGATGGTTCAACTTAAATCGATTGTCGCTTCTTGGTTTATCATGATCAAGTATCTCTAATTAGCCATGATCAATTTCAAACCATATTACCTAAAATATGACTACAGAAGCTCATCAACAGTTGTGAACTTACCAGGACTAACCATGACAATCATTGATTCACCATTCTTGACCATGATGCTAACTCCGTCATCAAGCAGCCATAACTAATTTATCACCATGTAACCAACAAATCATGAATTGTTGACCAGCATTCACCATGCTTAATCACTATTATCCACAGTACGAACCTTTTTGCCCCTCATGATCAACAATTACTGACAAGCATGCATCATCAACCATTCTTCTTAGTCAGCGTAAACCATTCTGAACCCCTATTAACCATCATTAGTCACTATCAAGCATTGTCAATCACTATCAACCAGTATGTTTGATGATAACCATTCTCTATCACTTTCATTATCACCAATTTTGACGGGATTAAGCGGTATGTTTACTATTAAGTAACCACCACCCGTCAACATATGATCTCACCAGGACCAAACTGCTTGCGGTCGGAAAGTAAAGTCAGCATGCCGTGAGCTGCGCTTAAGTGATCTGCCGGTCCAACAAATCTTGGGGGAGTCCGGAAGATGGCTATTCTCAATGGTTAATGATTGCAAACTAACATTATCAACCATGAACGCGTATTGATTCATACTATTGTTGGTTGGGGACTCTGGAGTTCATGTCAAATAACGATTACAAGATCTTTGATTGTGGTTACTTAACGGGCCAAGGAGCTATGTTGCTGGTCAATACCAGAAAGGATTATTAATGATCTAGTGGCTAACAGTGGCAAAAATTGTCGTGGAGAATAATCGCCATAACAAACGCTACTATCGAATTCGTGGGCTACGAACCGTGGTCGCCTTGAAGTATCATCCACAATTTATTGATGAGTTGCCAATTTTTTTAGCAAACATTCATAGGCGCGTTCCTGTTGATCATCTTATGGGACACCCATATCTCGCCGGCAATGGGCAAAGCCATGATGAAGAACGATAAGTCATCACTAACTATAATTGCCCTAAAGAATCACGACAACCTTTTGCCACCAATCATCAAAGATCATGACCATCATTAACCCATCATCGACTTCAGGGTGGTTTACCATTTCGAACTCATTTCGTGTCTATTTCTGGGTGGTTTGCCGTCATTAACCCATCATTAACCCATCATTGGCCATTCTTAAACATGGTAATCCTCGTCGATACCTGCGAAATAGCTCGCATTTCTCAAGTGTTTAAGCTAGAACAATTCACGATCATTTATTATCCATAATTGACCGGTTGAATTAATCATTCGTTAATCAATAAATTTCATGAAAATAATCGTTAATGAATGATAATAATAAACAATATTAATGATTCATGAATTGTGAATTCAGCATTGCTTCATTATCAATTTTCCATCACTTAATATGCCATCATTGACCCTTCATTATGAAGGGTCTTAAAACATTTATATGCTATTGTTTCCGCTATCATTATCACCTGTTGGTCACCATCCACCGTCAATCGTCATTAGCAATTAGTCAGTCATCCATCATTACTGTCGAAGAGAAACCATCATCACCAACGATTGACCGTCATCATCAGCTTGTATTTTATTTTGTTATTTACCATAATTAGCCAGCATCATTCACTGTCAATTATAACCCTCAGCAGCATGATTAAGTGTTGCAACAAAGCATTAAACATCATTCACTGTCACTGTACCATCATCCATGGTATCAACCATCATTCATGGTATCAACCATCATCCATGGTATCAACCATCATCATTGACCAGCACCATCACTACTAATTATCCAAGTTTTGCTATCTAATCATTCCTATATGTTTGTGGGTCCCCTAGTGTACATCCCAGAAATGACCGCACCAGTCGTTATGGGATGTTAAGCTAATCGTTTGCTGGCAGGTTGCTATTGACCCGCAGCCAAATAGCAAAAGTATTGATTAACTCTGTAACCAGCATCATCACTACCATCTAAGTACTACTAACTATGACTATCTAAACATTACTATCTAAGTATTACAATTTAGCATTGACCATTATTAAACAGGGTAATCCTTCCAGATGTATTGAGCAGTATTACCATCTAAACATTAGTTCTACCGCAGCATTGATCGTCCATTCTTCGGATCGCTTCACCTGCTGCCGCGCTTCTTCCATGCGGCGGCGCTTGGCCTCACAGTCGGCATGGCTGGTGGCAAATCACATGCTTTGATTTGCAGATGAATAGCTGGTTGACAGTGGGCGATGGATGGGTCAAAATGCTAAATTGATCGTCAATAGTCTCAAACGTACTGGATGCTGCCATGGCCGATAATGAGAGGATAAAAGCAAAAAGCCAATAATGATCAACGACATGGCTGGAAAATCCATCCTTTTGGAGATGCCTTCTATTTGGGAACAAATCTTGCAACTCATGTCGCACTATTTGCCTTCTATTTGGAACAAATTTTGCAACTCATGTTGCACTATTTCCTGCTTCAGTATGATCTGTTGATTGGTGGCTTGTCTCATCTCGGTGATTTGCTTGTCATTCCCAATTTTCCTGGGTAGTGCACCAATCAAGCAACAGTTGGATTAATGCTCCTAGCAAGTTTTGGTTCCTCAAGAGAGTCAGTTTGCTAGCTTTTGCTGGTTAGTCATGTCACTATTGCGGTTGATCAAAACAATGTTCCCATTGTTGGTCGGTTGTACCCACTACCAACCTTACCATTGTGAACCATTAGTTAGCCATCATGAATCCGTCATTAATCTCAACCATATCAATCATAGTGGTTCATTAGTGGTTCATTTGCTCCACATGTATCAACCACCAAGCACCATGAAACACTCATCCATCTGCGACACATCAGTGCCATGCCTGGTCGATTTCTTCGGGCGTTGGTCCCTGGCGCTTGGTGGCGAGGGGATGACCAGGACTTGGCTGCTGCTGATGGATTAGGGTGAGGAATGCGATGGGTTATGGTAGGGTGATGTATGGTGATATGGCAATCCTTTGGGAATCCTTCCTTTTTGAGTTTTTAAAGATGGTAGATCTTGGTAGCCGAAAATTGGGATCAGTCAAATGCATCAATCCACGTTGAATCATGGTTCAAACGACAAGCACGGCTTCAGGAAGAACCTGGGGCAACTGTGCAGCTGATCTCGCCATTGTTCACCAGTCGTATTCATTGTCAGCAGAATCAGTCGTTATTGATCATTGATACTACTTGTTCACTGGTTAGTTGTTCACCAGTAGTATTCATCAGTATTTCAACCCTTGTCACCCACTAAGCATTTAGCAATCAGTTTGCAAACTATTCTCAATCACGCTCACTTTTTGTACAAAGTGATCAACCACTCAAACACAAATCTTTTTCCGAAATCTTGCCATCATTCTCAAGAATGCAGAATGGGCAAACAGGACAACTATCCCCAAACAGCACAGAATATGATTAGACAACTCAAAAGAAACCCTACGGTAAATAGTGCGGATATCTATGTGATCCTCTCTCGTTGAAGAGTCGCACGGATGGTGAACAAACTGATATCTGATGGAAAACCAAATAACTCCAAGAGCGCATGATGCCCTTGATGAAGTGTTATTGTGTGGGCAGGCACGGCCATAAGTTCTATAGCTGTTTGGTTGTGGGCCCATCTGTTTTTGCTTGGGGGCCGGCATTGTCCGGAGTAGTCTTGCGAGGATGTGGGTAGTAATTACTTGTCTTTAGCCATAGGGGTAGGCCTCATCAACAAGTGGGGATCTTATGAAATACCCTTCGGTAGCAATACGTTTCATGTCTTCAAAGTGGTTCATGTTGACTGGTTTCCAACAAGAGTGTGTGGATACCAAGGAACCATATGGGAGGAGAAAATCCGGTTTTCGTTCTTCCTTTGTTTCCGCAAAACAAGTGTTGGCGCCAAGATTTAGAGGTCGAACAAGCGGCCCCAAGTCTTCAAAGCATTCAACTTGTTCGAATGAGTGGTTGATAATGGTTTCTATGTGATGATCATCCACGGCAACCAACACCTCCGGGAAAGCCAACGATAGCATACTGTACCGAGCAATGCACTGCTGCGTGCTTGGGTATGAACCAAATCGAAAATCACAATGGGTATCGCCATGGTCAATTCTTGCAGTGCCGAAGGCAGTTGATTCCCCAAGAAGGCTCAATATGGTGATTTCTCAAAATAGGGGACCCCCAAAGCATCCAGTTTATCAATCATTTACACTAGTAAACCAACCATTTCTTGGGGTCCTAATGGCTTGAGAAACCACCATACCGTAGCCCATCAGTAAACCTACAATGAAGCACTGATGATCCTGCACAATCATTCACCCTCCAATCATCATCAAACATGACATTTCCTATTGTCCTTGGTGATTATCAGTGTAATTAACCATCAGTTGCATCAATCACTATCAGTCATTAATCATCATTGACCATCATGATCAAAAACCAACGAGTCAAACATCATCGAACCATCATCTAAACATGATCCGGAGGTTTCTCAAAATAGGGGGCCCCCGAATGATCCAGTTTCTTAATCATCTATAATTAGTAATAAACTAACCATCTTGGGGGACCCCTATGGCTATCTGACCATTATCGAACCATCATCTGAGCGTCATCTAACCATCTAACCATCATCTAACCATCATCTAAGCATCTAACCATCATATAGGGATGATCTAAGCATCCTTTAACCACAGTTGAAGCCGACATCTCGCCATTTCGCCAAGCTTCCACTTGGCCCCGAGCTTCAAAGACTCGCTGGGGGCCCTGCCACGTGGAAAAAATCTGGGGAATTTCAATGGCTGAAAATGACAAGTGATGGGAATGGCTGGTGAATGGCTGGTGAGTGGCTGGTGAGTGGCTGGTGACTGGTGAATGGCTGGTGAGTGGCTGGTGAATGGCTGGTGAGTGGCTGGTGACTGGTGAATGGCTGGTGAGTGGCTGGTGAATGGCTGGTGAATGGCTGGTGAATGGCTGGTGAGTGGCTGGTGAGTGGCTGGTGACTGGTGAATGGCTGGTGAGTGGCTGGTGAATGGCTGGTGAATGGCTGGTGACTGGTGAATGGCTGGTGAGTGGCTGGTGAATGGCTGGTGA
>VSDK01015177.1:131969-163555 GCA_009767595.1 Symbiodinium kawagutii
AGGCCGGTTGATGGACGGTTAATGGATGGTTCATGATGGTCAATGATCATGATAGTTAAGTGACCGTCATAGAGCGAAAATATATGGCGACCATTTCATCATGAATGATGGCGAATTATAGTGAACCATGGTAAATCGATAGTTGAGGCTGGTTTTTGATCATCAATGATGTCTGATGGTAGATGATAATAAATCACGAAGGCTGATGATGACTAGTTGCGGATAATGATGCATAGGGATCCATTAATCTGGATGTATGATGGCCAAATCACGACTAAGGACAATTCATGGTGCTTACTTGTGGACAGTACATGGTTGATCACAGTGAAAAATACTGATGAATTGTGGTTGAGAATGGTAATGAGGGATTCAAAATCAAAAAATGGGCATCGCCATGGAAGTCAGGCCGCCACACCAAAGCTGTTGAGGACACAATGACCACTTGGACGTGGTGAGCGCTGCGCATCCAGCAGTGTCGCCTCAGTGGTTGCCATGGCGGTTGACCTTAGATGCCGGTGGCGGAGCAGGCCCTTGGATCAGCCATGAATTGCGGGCTGTCGATGTCCAAGTGGATGTGGGTGATCGTTACTTGGAAGCCAAGCGAAGCAGTTGACCTTCGCAATTCATGGAGAGCTACACAAAATGACCATAGTTCAGGCACAAAAGATATGTTTATCCATAATCAAAGCTACTTGGGGGCGTGCTCCAAAATGATCATGTTCGCTGGGTTTGCAATGGTAACGATAGCGGTTCAAAGTGGCCGTTGTCAACAACAGTGATGATGACAGTGGTAATGGAATAGTCACCCGCCAGTTCTTGATTATATAGGGGCATACCGAGTCTACTTACCAAAGTCACTAATCAAATTACCAATATGGACTATGTCACTTATAACTAGTCATATACTACGTAGTGGCTGGGATTGAGACTAGACTTTACTATACTGGTCACACATGAATCTGCAATGTCACTACTAGTCATATACATCGTCTATACTAGTCATAGTCATCTACGTACGGATTTAGGTATAACCCAATCACATCTACATAGTCCATACTGGGATGTGATTGGGAAACCTAAATCCACCAGTGATCAGTTCAAGTCGGGAATCCACAGATCCTTGGAGCATCACCGTTGCCTGGTCAAGGCGGCCTAGCTAGGCTTCTGACATGGAGGTTTCCCAAGCCAGTTCGGGAACCCCAAAGTCATGGTTGGTTTATTATTAGGAAAAACCATATTGGTAAACTCGGGGGACCATTATTTTGAGAAACTACATGTTCAACCCATGACTGGTTGATAAAACAAAGCAAAAATCAATCTGCCGTTTGCAGACTGCCTGAGTCCGTTTGCAGTTCAGGAAGAGGAATGTTACATGCTCTGAACATGAAATGCTGTCCATAGATTCTCTCGAACTTACTCACGTACTTTCCAAGTTTAGACACACAATTGACTAAAACACCACCAAAGCATCAGCTTTAAGCGTCATGAATCATCATCCACATTAATCCACCATTGCCAATTGAAGCCATCGTTCCCCACCATCACCAAGTATCACCATGGACCACCATTGACCATGCCATACTCAACACCGAAATGCCAAGTCACAGCGCTGGATGCCCCGCAACTACGTCGGAACTCGTGTCGAGCTCAAATGCTGCAATGGTGACTGGTAACGGCTACCACTCAACAGGAGGTCGATCATGGGGACATGGATGGGACATGGATGGAACATGGATGGAACATGGATGTTGACCATAGTGAGTGGATGTTGAGCATGGTTGATGTTAATGGATGGATGCTGATGTTAGAGCCATCGGGACATGGATGTCAATCAGCCACAGGGTGTTAATGATCATGTTTGATGAATGTAAGCATGTCAATGGATAATGCTTAGAACTCAGGATGCTAATGGGCGTTAATTGTGACAAATCGGGTGTCAACCATGGTTAACCAATGGCTGGTGTCAAGCATGGCTAACGCATAAAGATTTGATTGGTTCATCAACACTTCGATTTCAAGCACCGAAGCGACAATCCTTGGTTGCAACTCTCATGGGCGACCTGCAAGCAGCTTCTAGTAGGTGTTGCATGTTTTTCGGACCATTTCAGCGATGGTTTCAGCGACTAGGAGAAGCTTAGAGGACCTGGTGATTGGTCATCATCTTACTGGGGAAACCATGGGTTTCAGGTACCCAATGGAATAGGAGGCACCAACGGATGGCACGGCCGTTCTCACCTCACGCGCGCAATGCGTGTTCAGGGAGCCCCAGTCTCCAAGGTGGGCAATGGGAATTCCAGACCAAGTTCAAAAGGAGGACAAAGACGTGTTTGTTGGTTGTGATCTCTTATCCTTAATCATCAATTGATAAATCGATTGATTAACCGTCAATTGACCATCAATTAATTAACCGTCAATCAACCATCAATCAGCCAACAAAGAATCAACAAACTCCCTAATGAATTTTCACTCTTTAGACCGTTGTCAGGGGTCCTAGCTTTCACCAAGCCTACCAACAGTGGCTTCTCTCTTGGCACTTCCAGGACGTGAATCAATGGCCAGCTCGGGGATAAGCAGCAACAAACAACCACCAATCATGGTCCCCGATTCATACTGGTGAACCTGTCCACAATTGTGCCAGTTGTGGACCACCATGATTCACTCATGTCAATCTTGGGGTATCTGCGGTTCATCATCATTGTTCCCATCTACTGTTGGTCATCACAATATGGGGCACAACTCTTGACCGGCCATGGTTCTCTTTGCGAGTATCATCGGCCGTTACAGCCCGCCCTCCTTTTTCGTGTTAGGCAAAGATCGGCGCAGCAGCGGCAAGGCAGAGAAATGCACCTGGAGGGCCAGAAAAGCATGGAAAGCAAGATCACCTGGTGGTTTGTCAAAATTAGGACCAAACAAATTGATGGTTCATCACTATAAACGGTTAATATTGGATGGGTTTGGGGGTCCCTTATTTTGAGAAAACCCCATTCACTGGTGAATATCAGACTCACAACTGGTGATCATTCCAGTACTAATAGCTGTTCAGTAAGTGGCCAAGAAAGCCTTGAATCATTAGCAACCTACGAGCCGCTCTTCTTCAAAGAGATTGACCAGCAACCATCAAGTTTCCACTCAATATTGGACCATCGTCAAGCAGCCAAATAATCAGATATGCATGAACCCCTAAACTATCACGGTTAACGAATTTATTTCCATATGTTTTTCAAAAGATAATAATCATTCAACTATGAATAGCCATCAAAAACCGGCAAATTCATCATAGATCTTCGATTGTGGTCGATTAGTTCAATGACCAGCCAGCTCATTCACCAACATGAAACAGCTAGCTAAACAGCTAATCAGCTAATAGTTGATTAAATAGCTGATTCAATAGCTATTTAGCTCATTAAACAGCTAATTCATCACAATCAAGTTGGTGATTAATCAGCTAATAAACCATCGTGAAACAACTCATAACCAGCTAATATGCGAGTCTTGACCAACTGAACCACTGTCAACCAACCAAGTGATCATCAACTAAATAGCTCGTAGGCAGCCAATAAAACCACTACCCTCTTGTAAACCAGCCTGGTTGCGTGGAAAATCTATCATTTATATCTGGTCTACCGATAGCAATAGAGTTTTTTTAAAGTGCAACCAGGTTACTTTTACCATCATTAAACGTGATTGGCCATGATTTTCCGTGCCATTGTTGAAGTTGTTATGCCGGATAAACCACTCACCAGTACTCGTGACCGGAGGGTATTCACCAGCTAAACCACTATCAACCAACTAATTGACCATCATGAACCAGATAGCCAACTGCTTGGAGGATCCCTTCGTAAGTTGTTACCAAAGTTACCCACTAAATCATTTGCTCAGAGCCAATAATTACTCAAACTACTAAGTTTAGCTATATTAAAAAACATTGTTCACTTCAGCTGAATCCACTTACTTTATTGGCTTTTAGCCTACTAAGCCCACTAGAAACCCATTATAAATCCACGATAGATCCACCTTGGCTTACTAAACCGTCTAGAAATTCGCTACACTTGAGCTTACTAAACCCACCAGAAACCCAGCCATATCATGTCAGCTCATAGCCGTTAAGCTTGACTGATCCCCTGACCGCTGCGCAAAGCTCCGCTCGTTTCCGCCTGTGACCGCCCATGCGCAGCCGTGCCGAAGAGGGGCCCAGGCATCGGCTTCTGGCGCGCGGAAGGGGTGTTTGAATGGTCAACAAATGGGTAACTCATAAAGATTCACCCATTATGACATTACTAATTAACCATAACGATTCAACCATTATTATCAGATGATTGATGATGATGATGAATAGTTTGGATACCAATGGGATGATTATCTTGAATTATCTCACAATGATTCAACCATGATGATTGATGGTTGTCTACTATTCAGTACATGGTTCATTAACACTCATCATTCATTAACGGTTCAGTAACTGATCATGGTTAGTAAGTCTTGATTCAACCATGATGGTTGCTGGTTAAGTACTGATCATTGAATGGTTGATTAACCATCATTCCTTAACAATCGGTTTTCCACAAAATACATGGTTATTTCCCTTTTTTGAATTCAATACACGTGAAGTAGTGGAATTCATACCCATGAATTCATTGATGGCTTACAATGGCGAATGAACCATGAACCACTAGGCATGATGATGAAGGATTAACCTGCTGTGTGCACGGGCAGCCAACAAACTCCTGGCACATGGAGCAGCCGCAATAATGCAGGATCGGACAGTGAGGAGTGGGGAACTAGCCAAGCAAACTGCACCAGGATTGGAGTGAGAGTGAGGGCACTGCGCCCGGGGGTTTTGTTTGTGGGGACTGGGAAGAAGAAAGTGGAGTGCTCACACAAGTAGATACTCCCGCAACATTTTTTTAAAGTCCAAAGTCGCTGCATGGCACACTCGTCAGGCCTCGCTCTTACACGTATGCATTCTGCAGCTTTCCTTTCCGATCATGCTGTGTGATCAGATAAATCCGAAATCAGACTCTCCGCCAAGGGCACGCAATGCTGCACTTCAGTAAGGCTCCCCCTTGGGGTCCTTCGATGTCTCTCGTAGCCAGTTCCAAGGCACGAATCTGGCCTCTCTACACGGGAGGGCCGACCTGCCGGGACCTGCCGGCCGCGCGCGCGGCCGCTGCCTCGTCCATGTCCATCGTAGGACTGTCTGGCCTGCTTCATGGCCGAATTCACCACATGGAGCAGCTTTTTGCCGCAGCTTCAATGGCGCCATACTCCACACCGTACGCGGAGGCCGATGCACCAGTTTTGCCTGCAAGCCTTTGCAGCTCTCAACTGATGAAGAATGGTTAATGATGGTAACTAGTTGTTAATAAATTTGTTCAGGTAATGGTTCAGTGATGGGTGATGATCTGATGATGATGGTTTTGCGGATCGTTGACTGATGGCTTATACATGGTTCATTGAGTGATTTATTGATGGTTTATACTTGCTAATGATGGCTTACAGTCGTGATAAATCATGGCCTAACGGTTTGTCAATAGTGTTTTCATAACAGTCAGCGATGGTCTATGATGGCCGAATGATAATTGTGGGTGGTCACCAAAAATGTCTTACAATGGTAGGATCCCATGGTCGGTCACGATAGTGATGATGAACAATGATAGAGAACCTTTGATCGATGATACTTGGTAAACAGTCGTTTAAAGACGAGTTGCAACTTAGGCATCAATACTCCATGGAAAGTATAGTTTGTCTTGTACGAATTCGTGTCATCATCCAGCAGTTCAGAGTGGTATCCCGTGGTTATAAGTTGCTTCACAACTTATCTGAATATATTTGCGTCTACCATAGCTAGTAGTTGCCCTAGTTACAACCTAAGTTAACAATCCCTGGAGGGTACCACTCTGTATTGAGCACCAACGATTGACAAAGAACCAGTTGTTTTTTCGTGATGATATTCCCATCGTCGCTTCATGACTTCTCCGGAGCGAGTTCATGGTGAACCACTGCGGTTGGATCAACCATAGTTCTACCGAAATCGGCGAACCAAACTGGTTGGTGGTTTCAAATCCTATGAAAAATATCAGTTGATTTGACCAATCATTTGAACATACTGGGAAAAATAGATTTTTTTTTTAGAACCACCAGCCAGCTTCCAACAAATAATGGATCCTGGTTAACCTATTAGATGTCTCAGGCCAACCATTCATGATAGGTAGGTAAACCTACAATTGAACAGTTTCAATGAAACATTACCATTCATTCTTATATTACAAGTCGCCCCAGTTTTGTTGACTCTAGGGTAGTATTAATCGGTAATATGCTTCAGATTTGATTGTCAACCATTCTGGTTGGATGCTAACCGGTATTATCGCATCAATGACCGTGACCAAACATGAACTAAACATCATTACAACTATCAATCATCATCGTTTAAACCATTGATTCACTAACCATGAGCCATCATAATTCAACCATCACCCATCATCAATTGCCATTCAAATGTTGGCTTCCACGATTCTTGGATACTGACCATGCTCCATGCGCCATGCTCCAACGGCACCTTCCATGTCTTCCCGGCGTTTCGCCTCGCAAAGGAGCTGGTGGTCCACAGGGCAACAGCTCTGGTTGGTACACCGATGGTAACCGAAGCATGTCATGTTGTTCCACGTTTATGGATAGCGTTCACGTTGTTACAGCTAAGCATTGATACCGTCTGTGGCGGCTGTTGTAGCATAGCAAACCATTACTAGATTTGTTGGGGTCATGGTTGTTCTAACTTGTAACCAACAGGTAAAGGATATATGAATGGCTAAGCAAATACTTTTGTCATTTGGTTCGCAAACAATTTCCTTTGCGGACTGTGAATCCTTATTTCGAACCTCAGTTATTATGACACTAGATGGGTGCTTCTCAAAAGTAGGGGTTCCCCCAGTTGTCATCCGATATTGATCATTTATAGCAAAAAACCCAATTTTGGGGTTCCCAAACTGGCTTAGGAAACCACCATGGAGAAGTTGTTAAACCCTTATTGTTGGTGATTCTCCTCTATTTATCCTCAGTATTAACTATTATAGTCATGTTATTCTAAATATATGGCTGTGGGTTGGAACCCCGTACCCCTGGTTCCCCATCATTAACCATAGGTTTTCCTAGTATTGTTGGTTGTTATCCCCCATTAGTTGGTTGGTTTATATTGACCTATAGCCATATGTAATTCATCAACAGATGTGACCCACGGTTCATGTGATCATCTCCACAGTGCCAAGGCACGATGGTGCCCATGGCGACCAAGGACACAGCAACTAACCTCAGCGCGAGCCATGCGCCGTGGTGGAACCAAAGCAGCACCAGGATGGGACCTATCAAGACTAGCCAGTGACTAGCCTCACAGTCATGGCTAATGATGCTGAATCATGATTGATGATTGTTTGGCTACTTGTATTCCAGCATCGTTGGTGTGTTCCTGGTGCAGCACCAAAACTTTGATGTTGGGACAGCAGCAATGGTAAATCCGTATTGGGGAACCCCCGCTAGTTCTACCGAAGCATCAGCAAAACGAAGATTGCCGACTGTGTTGTTCATGGTACCCAGGCTCTTATCATAATTCTCATCAAACAGCAAACGGCAATGATGGCAGGAACTACATTGATGGTAGTAAGCAACAAAAACCAATCTACCATGGGCATAATAACCAACGATGATCATGGTAGTAGTCATGATTCATACTCATGTGAGCCAACAGCGACCATCAATACTACCCAACAAATATGTCAGTGCTAACAATAATCAACCGTTAGTGTCTAGAGACTATACATATTAACCATTGAAGGTATGTTGATAAGCAATGATCAGTGTAGATGCATTGCTAGCGAAGGTGGAGATCCAACAAGACTCCACAAACTTGTGGCCGTGTGTAGTAAGATAGCCTCTCTGGAAATCAGCCAGCTTTCTTTTTTGGCACAAGCTCAGACAGGAGCTTTAGTGTGGTCGGGAATAGGCATGGGAATAGGCATGGGAATAGTCTTTCAATTGACAAAAGCAGAATCCAGGTTCGAACTTTCGAACAGCTCTGAATATGATCAGCCAAGGCTATATATTTGAATTGCTGGTCGTTTGCAAAGTGTTTTTGATCTGTTCCATGAATTTTTGAATATTCCAAGAAACCAACTTCAACGGTTCCCATGGCACATGTGGATGGACATCCATAGTCTTTTTGAATGGACAAACCACTGGTTGACCTCGACCTTTGTTTGTTCGGCATGGGACAAGCAAAATGAAACACTTTGAGACGCTGGCAAAGCCGGTGGCCATAATTGCCCCGGAAATTGGTGTTTCCCCAGAGCAGAAGAATGTTGGGTGGGCTGCTTCTGGTTTCTGAAGAACACAACCCCATGTTTACAAAAATCCATTGGTGTTGAACTTATAATTATAAGTTACGGAGCTGACTAGAACTTGTGCTCTGTACCACCAAAAATTGTGTTTTCTCGTGGGTGATATGGGACAATGATGGTTGATGATGGTGATGCTGGAAAATGTTGGACCATGACATCTACATATATCTCTTGTGGATAATTTTGGGGTGGCGTGTGGTCGAACATAGTGCGGTTCTGCAGCCAGAAATGAACCCCCCCCCAGCAACCCAGCATGTCCATGATTCAACTGGTTCACCAAGATTTAAAAAATCCATTTCTTTATCTATGGTCAATCATATTCCGTCTTTTGATGCCTAAGTCTTGTTCCCAATACTAAATGAGTTTAACCCACAAATCATCGTTGTAAACTGTTGGTGCTATGACCATGGGCGCAAAGATTACCTTTTATTCCCATGATCAATGGCCCTTGGTTGCAAGTTGGCAAATACCATGCTTGAGTTATATACCATTTGCAGGCTAGTTAGCCTACTTACAACCATTAACTACCATTAAGTTGGTAGTTACCCTACCATTCACTACATCGACCTACATATGCCCCTACCATTAACTACCTGGGGTGTAGCCCTTGCCTGCATCCGTTACTGGTTCCAACTGGGGGAAAGCCTAGACCGCCATCACTGAGGAGCCGCGCATGAGCCAAAACACGATGCCCAGAGAAGGGCTGGCATCCAACTCCTGGTGCTACAAAGGCGGAAACAACCAGTAGTTACAGTATGAACATTTCATTAACCCAGTATTGATGGTTGATTGATGGTTAGTTGATAATTCAGAATGGTTAATTCATGATTAGTCATGGTTCATGATTGACCATTACTGCCAATTATGAACTATTCTTAGCCATAAACCTGTATTAACGATTACTGTTGTTATTATCGATTGCCTCCATTACTATCATTATGAATCATTAACCATCAACCATTGACTATTGACCATTGCCATTATCATTATCACTATTCACTATGACCCGTTACCCATTAGTCATGAGTTAGGAACATTTAAACACCGTTATCAAAAATCATGAACCAATAAATCACGTTCGCCATCATTCGAAGTTGGGCGCTGGGCTTTGGGTTCCTATTTCCATGATTCCAATTTGGATGGGACACACAGGGTCCTAGTAGAACCAAAACACATACATACGGTGGTTTCTCAAGATAGGGGACCCCCCAAAATTTTTGGCTTATTAAACAAAAAATAATATGGGATGATTTGGCGGCACCCCTATTTTGAGAACTGGTGTGTGCACAAGTGGCATCCCTTGTCTGCTGTTGCAGGCCTTCGTACAAGGCTATTGCCCGAGATTGGCTATGATTAAAGACAATGGACATTCATGTGATTCATGCTGAAACATAAATTGATTAAGATTTTTTGATTCTTCATACAATGAAATAGCGCCATTCCGACTATAATTGACTATCAACTGAACACTATTGTGATTTGTTTTGACTATGAAATACTCCATTTCCGTCGCGCACATAGCTGCACTAATGCCCAGTGACCTTGTTCTAGTCTAAGTGACCTCATTGCCCCAAATGTTTTTGGCTTAAGTGACCTCTGTTGGCAAAAAAAAATGTGGCTGACCAAAAACGCTTCCACAGCAGCCTTGGCTTCTCAGTTTTTCCAGTTCCTTGGAGTTTGGCTTGAAGTGCCGGTTCCCTTCCTCGGGGCTGTGTTTTCGCAGCTGTCCTGTAGCGTAGCTTGGCAGTGGGCTATTCTTAGCCATTCACCACGCCCTCCATGGCGCACTCGATGGGCGTGGCAGAGAGTGGAGTGCCTTCTCTCTCTTCTCTCTCTGCTCTTCTTAAAACCGCTAAACACCACCTGGGTGAAACCTTTTCAACCACTTCCAGAGCCAGCCAATGAAGAGCACCCAACTCCACCAACACTGTCCATAGGCGAAGTAGTACCTGACAGCTGCTCTGTGATACTTGTCTAATAATGCCTGCTTCTTCCACCGGGTGGAAATTCCCAAAAGCGCCCAGACAAGAGCCCAACATTTGAACCCCCAGTGGCCATGTTGGGCCACAGGTCCAGCACCAACATTACTAGCCAAGATGAGGAATGATGAACCTCTAATATTATCCGTTATCTTCCACTATTCACCATCATGTCATTAATCATCATTTCACGATCGTTTGCAATCAACCCCTGGTACTAGCCACTGTCAGCCATCATTAGCCACGCGTTGCGAGGGGTGCATCCGCAAACAAATGTCCAATCACAATTAGCCACTATAAACTGCCATTATCACCACTTTCTAAACCATTGTGATCCATTATGAAACCACTTTTGACCACCATTATCATCCATCATGAACCATTGTCATACCTGCATTGAAACACTGCTGATAATCATTACCTATCAATCTACCGACCATGGCCCTTGCTGTTTCTCAACCACCGCACACGCCCACCCTTCTCATCCATCAACCGGATGCGTCCTCCGGCGACGGAAGGGCATCGCGCCGAAATCTCGGGGGGCTGGAAGGCGGACCATGGGGACCGTGATCATGGCCATTGGTGAGTGATGTCCTTGCAATGGTTCACCATGGTAGATATTGGTTGAATAATCCTTTACCGTTGTTGATGCCGGTTGAAAGTGGCTTAACACTGGCTGGTAATGAATCATGGTTAATCATGATTGCTAATGGTTTAAAAAGGGTTGAACACCATTTGCCTGTAGAGAATCATTGAGTTGCTGGTCAAGTCATGGTCAATTATTGGTTCATGGTTGATGACGAGTTCATGATGGTCAATCAGATTGTGAATGGCCAGAGCTGAGTCCCAGTGCATCAAGATATTGTTTTATTCTTGTATTCATCTGTTTAAGTTAGTTTACTGCTGCAGTACATAACATGATGGTATACAAACATCTGTGTTTCTTGGCCGCCGCACTCATCTCAAACCTCATGACAGGACATGCCATGCAGGGAAGGACCGCCACATCTCAGCTGCGTTTTTTAGACTCCGACTCTCTTTGCTCCAGCGCGATTTGATACAGGTCCCGCACCTTACATGCGGCAAAGAACGGGAAAACAATTTCACTTGAACGGTCCTCGTGAATGGTGTTTCTCTTCCATTTTGCCCGCTCGTACAATTCCGTCGCAGTGGCTTCATTGATGCTTCCCTCAGCCTGTAGCCATCGGAAGAAGCGTTTGCCCTCAGGCATGAACCAGCAGACAAAGTCCTGCTCAGCTCACCTAACAAGGCGCTGCATGACATCCAAGAGCAGCAGAACCACATCCACAGACAAACGGTAGAAGGCCCGCCTGCGATCCGGAAAAAAAAGGCCCTTGATCGCCCATGTGGAAAAGTGCATCCTTGGTTGAGAAAAAAAACTGTCGATGCCCCAGGGTCTTCTCGTTTGCGATCCAGCTCTTCATCTGGTTCGCCATGAGCCTCTTAGGCAGAATGGGTCGAACCTTGCGACTAGGACCTGGTGGAAGAACTTCATTGCATCCACAGCACCGAGGTGGTTGATACTGGTCAAGAGGTGGTTGACTGTGGTTAAAGTTGATTATGCTAAATCATGGTGGATACAAATAGAAATGAATACTACCCAATACTGGTGACTGCGATTGATGGTGGTTGGTACTCGTCGATATTACGAATGTTTAACACAACATGGTTGAGGATGACCAGCAGATTAGGTACACGAACAATTGACTTTTGTTTGCTGATATGCATCTACAACCCCATATGTCTGACCCTGCTCAGGCTAGCGCAACCGCAATGGATGCGCACTTCGGTGATGCTGCGCTAGCTCGTTGGACTGGAGTTGACAACTTTTTTTGTGGCACACCCAAATTTCCAAGAACAAAATCTCTCAATGTGTGGTGTGACAAGCTCTGTACCCCTGGAGTCTTGAAAGCGACAAACGAACAGGTAGCAGCCAAATGACCATGGCTGGACAAACTCATCTGTTGCTGTATCTGTACTCGTGTTGGTTCATCTCTCCTAGTTCCAACTACCAGTAGTTCCACTAAGCATCATAATTACACAACATGAAGTTGTTGTTGAGAATTTGTTATGAGCGTCAATGGGCATTAGCCAATCCCAGCACCACGATCAGTGTCAACCATTTGGAAGCCTTGTCGACCATGACCACATCCTAGCATCGACCATGAAGCGTCGATAGCAGCTCGTTTCGGTGCCTTTGTGTCTAGACATTGGGTCTCTTGGAATCTTGAATCGCTTAGAACTGCATTTGTCATCCAAAAATAATGGTCATGTTCGTACTGATAGCAACATCAAGAGCGCTACAAAAACTCAAAACCCAACACCGATGCCAGAATCCTTTGATAGTCAATCATCTTCAAGGTGGGAATTTTGAGCTTCTCTGCTGCTATTTTTGGGTGTAGCGCCAACGCTGGATTAAACAACCCCTGGTTGATTGATAAGGAGATATCTGCCAAAAGTCATCGTTCCCTGCTCAATTGGCACCCCTCCAACTAATCAAGCCACGGAATTCACCACTATTGTTGGTTGAGCTAATATCCTCTTGTAAACCAAGGGTCATAACCCTTATCAACCACCTTCAGCCACTACAAACCCATGGAATTTCTTACTTCCGGGGCCAACCTACCCGATCGGTGCTGAGCTCTGCACATCCTGAAGCTTCTTTGCCCAGTGCCTCGCAGGGGCCCGGGGCCCGCCGCCACCAAGGACCCGACCCGGGAAACAGCCAAGTTCACAACGGGGGGTAGACCAAATATGGAAAGCTTCCCAGGCGTCTCACAAGGCTCAACATCTCCGGAAAACATGGGAGGCATTGTTGCAACTCTTTTTGCCAGGAAATTGCCCAAGGATTTTGTGATGCTTAGCGGATTATAAGTACCACTGGCCCAACGCCACTGATGCCAAAAATGGCTCAGAAATTGCATGCCGTGGTCAGCCGCGACAGGTCACCGACCCTTCCCCCCGCGCCTGCACAAGCAGCGCCCAGGAGAAGCAAAAGCAGTAGCAAGCCATCGCCCTGTGGTGCTACCGTCCAGGATGAAACAGTTCTGGTTGATGATAGGGGTTCAAAGGAAACAAAGGAAATAGTATGTACAAGTATAATCCAACAATAAGGGGCAAACAACTGGTTGATATGAATAGTTAATAGTGGTTATGAGGATATGGCGGTTTCTTAACGTAGGGTTAATTTCAATGGTTGATAGTGGTTTATAAGAGTCATTACTGGTGTTTGACATGATATGGTGGTTTCTTATTGGGATTTTGGTGGGTAATAATAGGAATTGATCGGAAATAATCACCTAGGGAAGGGTTCAACAACTGGTTGATATAGTGGTTTCTTCTGCCATAGGGGTACCGCAAGTTATGGTTGCTTGGTTGTTAAATATGACTAATTCTGGATGATTTTTGGGGACCCCTATTTTGACAAACACCCATGTCTACACCATGAATGCTATTCATTGCAACGGGTAACGGTCCGTAGAAAAATGATAGTTCAGTGGTTTTCATTGCCAGCATTGGGTGAACTAGTTGTTGACTGTACGTTTAGACTGATACAAATTTGTTGGTTGATCAACTTTTGATTGACGCTAAAAACATGGCTGGGTAGTCGTAAATGGTGCTTCCAACCTTTTTTTCCATCCGACGTGTTGCGGCAGAATTGAGGCATCCCCCAAATCCAAAACAAATAAGTGGAGAAACCGCCCAACTTCAGGTGTTACAGCGGACCGATGGTGCTGGAAAAGATGGTCGAAACTAAAAAAACTGGTTGAACCATCCCTCCGAAAACCATCGAGCTGCAAGCAGCTATTGCAGCTGGTGGTTCAACCCAAGGTAAATGGTGGTTTAACCGTTGAAAACCATGCTCAATCAACCAGCCATCCCAAATATAGGGGAAAATAGACTGTGTTTAAAACCACTACTTGGATATTGACCATCATCAACCATTCCCATTGATTCAACCAATGTATCTCAGCTATTATCAGCCAGTACTTGGCCATTATGAATCAAAACTAGCTATTATCACTGTTGTTGTGGTTGATCTGGCTTGATTGATTCACAATTATTACTAGCAATCATTAATCGCTATAAGCCATGACTCAAAACCACCAGCCAGCGATGGTGCAACTGGTGCCTCAGAATGCAGTTTCCAAATCCATACGCGATATATCAGCGGCTGGTGAAGCACCAAGTTAGACAGTCGTGGTTACAGCGTGCCATGCCATGGTTCGTAGGTGATCCCATCATAATGGCTGATGCTACTAAGCATTGCCAGAAATGGTATATCCATATCAACAACGGTTGATACATGTGGTAATGACAAATAATGTTTACCCCGAGGCAAACTAAACTGGAAGTTGAAAATCGTCACGTTTAAAAATGAAACCAGTTATAAGAAGTCAATTTTTTAGTTGTGATCATTTGAAAGACCCAACTGTTTTGAAACCAAGCGTTTCCAATTAGCAAGCATCAGCAATTGATGGTAAGAGTGAGGGTTTCGTATCGAGAAATCTCCCACGATGAGCAGAAACATCCAACCAAAAGGGTATGCTTGTTAAATGGTTGCTGGGCTGCTCAAACATCTGGTGCAGTGGCACATCTTAACGGGTGGCTGTCAACGTCTTCTGGGGGTTCTTGGGTGTGTTCTTGGGTGTGTTCGAAAATGGCTTTGTCCCATAAGTGGTGTACCCCCCAAACTGTCAAACTGGTGGTTTCCCTGTAGCTACAATAGGGAAATGAATTTACAATTTATGGACATACCAAGGGATCTCCCCTCAATGCTGGTTTTGCAATGATGACTTTGGACGGTGGGGGTCCCGCACTATGGGCAGCCCCTGGACATCCTTGTTCGGTATATAGCCTGAACCCAACAAATCAATATCCTGAACCAATGATAAGCATCAAATCTGTTGCATCACGGACCAGTAGAACGATTATCCGTCATTCTCAACCATTGTCAGTTGCATCATCAACCACTATCATCCATCATCATTAGCCAATTTCAATCAATATCATCCATTAGCAACCATCATTGATCACTATCAACTAATTCTTTACCAACTAAACCAACATCACCAAAGTTAGTTGTTTTCCCTACGCCATCGGTTGATCATCATGGCTGGTATGCCCTATCATTAAATCCAGTAAATTCCCATATGATTGCATTCCCATCATCATCATCATCATCATCACCATCATCATCATCATCATCATCATCATCATCAACTGTTCATCAAACATTGTATTGCCTATTGGTTGGTTGTTCTCACTATACTTGACCATTCGGGCACCCCCCGAAACAGGTAGTGTACCACCCACAGCTTCTTGTTTAAAGTCAGCCCTCATACCCGGGCTGTCGACCACCGCACTGTCTTGTGTCTGTTATTCACAGTTTTTCTCACTGAGACCTGCTGGACTGGAGATTCCAGTTCAAGCTTAAAACGTTTTAACACCCATTGACAGACACGAGAGCTGCCCATGCCCCGGACCCGATTCAAAGTCCTCCGGGCTCAGTTCCACCACCTCGCACTGCATCTTGTGTCAGCAGTCAGGGCTTCAGCGCTGCGGCCAAGTCTTCCACCGTCGGCTCATCGTCACCCCTTGTGGTGCCTTAGTACGGCGCCTGTGAACTTGAGGTCTCACTGTCAGGGCCACTTGCAGTGTTGTCGCTGTACGAGGACAGCTCCTCCGAAGAGGTGTCGACCCGTTGACCCCAGCGATAAACTGTCCCGTCCTGGTGACTGAGATCTATCTCAAAGCCACACAGCTGGAACCATCTCATATGCCGGGTCCTCCACCGGGGGCGCGGCCCACCAATTCAGCTGGTAGTGAAATTGGTTGGCCGCAAGGCGCTGGGCCCAGCGGACCCGTAGAGGAAGAACTCCCCAGGACGGTGGTCTTTGGCAGGCAGCTGCTGGGGGGAGAGCCGCCCAAAACCCTCGGATATGCCGGATCACTACCCTTGTGCCAAAGGCGTCACGCCCCCCTCCTTGGACCGTGTGCGCCTGGTGCAACTGACTCAAGCGGCTTCCAACCCAGACGCTCCGCAGCATCGTGGCAGGACGGTGGGTCACATTGGGTACATGGACTTCCAGGGCCCTGGCCGTCAAGTTGACGGCCACTCGGACCGCGTCCCACAGCTCCCGCAGCTTCGACACGTTGACCAGCGCCAAGCCCTGTGGCCAACCAAAGCACTCCACGATCAGCACAAGCACTGGCCCGGGTAAAAGGGCCAACATGGCGGGTAGTTCCGTGTTTGTGTTGAACCCTGTCTTTGCTTCACCCTTGCCTTTTATTTCGCCTACATGCTGTGCAGTGTGTTCCTGCTGTTGATGCACTCTGTTGTCCTTAGTGTTGACAGGTGCGACCAGCTCCACCTGCAGGATGGGCCCAGGCGGGCATCTAGTTCCTGGCGGATCTCAGGACCCTCCCACATCGTGCCGTCTGGGTCCAATCCCAGCTTGACCTTGTGGACCTCCTTGACTTTGTTGGACAGGGAAGAGTCCTTGCTGCACTCCCCCGGGGAGTTCATCACCATCACATACCATTCGTTGATCAACCAGTGCGATACAAACTGGGCATCCCCAGGCCACCTCCAGCTGCGAGCGTGTTCGCATCATCTGCAGCCGCGCCAAGCGTCGTTTCACCTGTAGCGGCAGCATGAGGATGAAGCGAAGCAATGCTTCGTAGGGTGCAACTTCTGACGGTTTTTGCTTCTGATATGGCTATGGGTATGTGCCAAATTGGTGGTACCCTCAAAATGATCATGTTTTGGTGGGCGTCTGGTCATGGGTCAAGGCTTTAACCAAAAGTAGTAGTGCGGATGATAAGTAACAATAGTAGTGGAAAAAGTGATGGTTAATGATGGGGCAACCAGGGGCACGTGCTGAACTGACCCACAGCCATATACAGGTTTTGAAGCATATAAAGACATATATGCAAATGGTTATTGAATAACTGCTATGATAACTATTCTGATATCATGAACAATGTTTCTTATGCTTCTTAACTGTCAACCAAGTTGGTTTTGCTTACTGACTATAAGAGCAACAACAAGACATCGTTGTTGGTTGGGTATATCATTGGCCATTCTCCAATATGTAAATGCTCAGCATTCGCAAGGATCCTCATGGCTGTGTCCGAGTCCATGGTGTCGTGAAACAGAAATCAGCATCTGCAGGTGCCAGGAAGGCGTGTAGTTTTGTTTAGTGTTGTTGCTTCCAGTACTCCATGTGGGTATGGGCCCATCGTCCCTGGAACCCCCTCGTGAACATCAACATGGCTGGATTCAATGGATCTCACCATCACCCATAACATATGTCAGCGTTACAGCTCCGCAAACCATTGGAGGGGCTGACGCATCTTGGTCAAACCATTCTTCTTCATCATAATCATCAGTATTAAGGTCATACTTACTATAATGATAATATGAAAATGACAATGGTTCTTATAATCATCACCATCACAAAATTGTATCCATCGAGATACCAACGACTACGGCCATCGTGCCACGCCTGGTATCGAAGGACATTGCCAAAGATCTGAGTGGCGGTGCAACCCTTCCAGACGTTCCCAGTTACATGAACGTCATTGATAACCAGAGGGTCACTATGGTATCAATGAACTTCACCAGGGTCACTACCAGTGATAACTACCGTGGCTAATCAACTCAGGTTATACCTAGGGCAATTACTAGTCATGGTAGACAACTTGAATGTCATATTGACCAACTTATATCCAGGGGGCATCGCTTTGTAGGGGGTCAATCGGACGACACTCCCCTGTGATCATATGTTGCTGGTTTATCAATGGTTGATTTTGCCAAAGTGGCAAACAAAAAAACCAGGACAAGCAACCAGTAGCTGGTATGGCAACTCTGAATCAATACAAGTTGTTGGATGTGAACTGCAGCTACACTTTCTGCCCGGGCGAGCCATCTGTAGCTGATTGTTGCCCAGTCATTTCAACGAATTCTTGGGTCACCCAAGAGTTAGAGAAAGAATCAATAGCTGCTACTAGCTGCTGTTAGCTGGTACCAGCTGCTGTTTGCTGCTAGTAGTTGCTAGTAGTTGCTGTTAGCTGCTAGTAGCCATGGTTGTTGCCATGGTTGCGCCAAGGGTAGCTGATCAGTTCTGAGAAGCCGAGGTTGCCACTGCGCTGGCGGCCACCAAGGGGAAGGGGAACCATCGCGAACCTGGCGACACGACTCTGCCGTTGTTGGGTAGCTAAGAATGGTGGGTGAAGCAATGCCTTACTTAAGCTCAACCATGGTTGATCAATTGTGGTTGAGGGGTGCGAGTTTGATGGCTATTGATGGTGAATGCTTGAGAATGATGGGTGTTGAAGCAATGCTTCATAGGGTCGATCAGTGTAGATGGGTCAAGCAATTTACCAACCAACTAATGGGGGATCATCACCAACAACAGAGAAAATCCCTTGTGCCACCTGCATGCGCATACAAGGGCCTGACGCAGGCACCTCGATCAAGGCTGCAGCTAGTTGCAATGACCAAAAGCCATCGTGGTAAGAAGATGGGGAATCACCACCAGAAGATGATTCATTCTTGTTCTTAGTGGTTCCTAGTAGAAGATGAGATGGTGAAACTTGGTGATTTGTGGGGGATAACAAGCATAAGGAACAACATTGTCTTATCCTCTTCTAATAGCTGGGTTCTGGCTTGGTGTGGTCATCCCTCAAAAATTCCAACAATTTCTCGGCACATTAATTTTTCATGAAAAACAGACTTTGCTGAGAAATGGTCGGCATTCATTCGCTTGATGTCCCATCATCAACCACCACTGCAATCATTGGGAACCATCATCGCACATTGTTGAGAAGCAGTCAGGTCATTGACCACTCTGCACTTTCCACTAAATTATTCTGGTTAGTCTACCATTACCAAACAATATCAACAACGACAACCAACCATCATCAACTACAAATCAATGGCAAACCGACACACGTCACTTCACCATGTATAATTTCGAGACGCCGAATCCGCTCATAGCCATCAACCAACGTTAACGATTGGCTATGACTGTTGCAGCCATCATTTGTTATCGACCACTGGTAATCTGTACTTAGTATCAACCACTGGTAACGACTAGAAACAACCACAGAACCAATATTACACACTAACCATCAAATTGATAACAGTGCTTAGCAGTGGCTAACCATAAGCCATCATAATCATGATTAGCAAATAATCGCACATCATAAATGTCATTAAGGGATTGACCGTTACCTTAACCATTCAAGCATAATATGCCATTTATTTTGCCATTGACTACCTACCATCTGGGTAACCACCATTAAACATTGGATTATTGTAGCCACTATCAATAATTGTGAACTAATATGAACCATCATGAACTGGTTGGTGGTTGAACCACCTTGTTTTAATGTGAAACAAAACATTTCATTTTGATGCGCGCTGCATCAACATTAATTCTACCATATATGTTTCTGTTCTTATTAAATTGCATGCGCACACACAGAGTCAGCTCTTATATCTGGTTGGTTTTAACCCTCTTGTTGAAGTGCTGGGCCGTGCCCTGCATCTCCTCACAACATTTGAATTCTTTGCTATGATGTGCGCCATTTCACCAATATCTGCAAACATAACTATGACCTGGATATTGATTGTCAAACAACAAAAATGCACATCACAGCTCTACGGATCAGATCTGATACAGGTCAATGTATGAAATGTTTTCATGATTTTCAACAACTAAGAACTCCAATACGTTTCTCTTCATAATATAAGTTGTTTTACCACAGCATGGCTGACCAATCAGATCTAAACAGCATATTGCTCGCGTTTGCGGCGACCCTCGAGCACGTCAGTCTCCCGCTGAGTTGTTGTGAGGTTCCTCTTCCGCCCTGTGTACTTGGCAGAGGCTTTTCCAGGGCAATGCTCGTAGCGGAGGCTAACTCCATCCGGTTGCACCAAAAGCCGTTGTTGGTGCAGATCCATCATGACTACATATGACTACACAAGCTAACTCCATCTTTTGATCATGACTCTGTGCAGCTTCGTTGAAGAGAACACAAGCGCTGCCGCTTGCACCTTGTCTTTGGTGCAGATCCAGTGAGCAGTCCTTTGCCACTTCTGCCATGCCCTGGCAGAAGAGAGTCATCATAGCGCCTGTGATGGCTGTGTCCCACAGTTGCCTCAACCCAGATCAAGAAGTCATGGTCCCAAGACCACACCTTGATTTTTTGATCTCTTTCGGACCGTGGTCTTGTCAAGCCGTCCCAAGTCAGGCCCTTGCCCATGAAAAATAGGCTTGTCAACCAGCCAACCATTTGTCACTACTCGCGAAAACAATGCGAATCAAACCACCAACCAGTGAACCACTATTGATCATTATCATAATCAATCATCATTAACTATCATCAATTAACCACCATTCCCCGTCATCAATCATCATTCACGGGTCCACTATTCCTGGTTATGAACCCCTACTATTAACCTTGATTAGTGGTGATAACCAGTAAGCCAGCAATATTAGAACGTTTAATAAAGCCTATTGCTGTTTATCATCACTGGTTACTATCAATGGTTCTTAGCTTGTTATTAACCACCATCAATGGTTATCATCACCTAGAGATGTTTATCATCAATGGTTATTAAAATCCTAATGATGACCACTAATAGTGGTTATTAGCTTACTATTAATGGTTAAAAGCTTGTTATTAATGGTTATTAGCTTGTCATTGATGGTATTGAAAAACCGGTGAGCCAAAATCATTCCCCAACAATGCCGCGATGCTCCGCCAGCAAGCGAGCCGAGCACCACAGAGATGGCAAGTGATCACCATCCAAAAGCAGGGTCTGACGGCCGCAGATCGAAGCAATGGTTAGTGGTTCATAGGGGTGGTTTATAAGGGTGGTTTATAAGGGTGGTTTATAAGGGTGGTTAACAAGAGTGGTCGATAAGGGTGGTTCATGAGTGTGCTTGACAAGGTGAAATGCTGGTGATGACGGTGAAAAATGATGGTTAAGAGCTGGTTAATGATGGATGAACGTGGTCAAGAATGGTTGTTGAGGGTAGTTTATGATGGTTGGTGGTCAATCATGATGGGAATTGATAGTGAATTAACGCTTACTTGCTGGGTGATGGTGGCTAGTAACAGTTAATGATGATCAATTAATGGCGCTTGATAATGCCCAAGAATGGAATGGTTGCAACCAATGCGGTCATGTATAGTCATGGCATGGTTCACCGCCGTTCATGGTGAGAATCAATGGTCAAGTAATGCTTGGCATCATTGCAATGGATTGATCTGGCGAAGTCGTGGGTTGCTATTGCCGAGTCCTGTCAACAGCTCAACTTGCAAAGGAATATTCGGTACCCTTGAAGCCTCTCAGAAATGAAACATCCAGGGATCAAGATTACAGAGCTCATGGCAGGCAAATACCGGCCTCAAATCTACCACGTACACATACCAACCTGAGATACGCAAAAGTCTAAACTTGTGAAATTGTGATTCCAAACTCTACCGGTTTGTGCTGCATGGGTTTAAACTTTTCCCATTTCTGTCGGTGAAAGCGCTGTGTACTATCAGTTGAGCAGCGATGCTTGGTTCCATCCCGATGGTCATTCCTTGCTTAAAGCCCTCGTGTTGATGGTATCTGTGCCATCATCACCACCGCCACCATCACCTGTCAACACCCATCATTTGTCTACAATCATCATTCATCCATGACTAGTCATCATTCATCACCGAAAACGCCATCGTCATACTCCAAAACGCCAGTCATCATTTGTCTATAATCATTCATGGAAAGAATTGGAACCAATCATGGGACAACAATCTGGCCTGGAACCCAGTTATTTGCTGGTTTGCTGCATGGAAACAATTCGAAACAATCATGGGACAACAAGCTATTTGCTGGTTTGCTGGGCATTCATCCATGACTCGTCATCGTTCCAAACATCTTCACCACCGCCATCATCTCAACGTCCCATCCTGCCGGCCTCACGCCCAAGGCCAGCCACGAGAAGAGCACCAGCAGCACAGCCACTTCTGTGGCAATGGGTGGCCTGCCGCCCGGTGACGCCCCTGCAATGAAGAGGTAGTGGCTGGTTGAATGGATAGATATATGGTTGATACGGTTTACTGGTTGCAACCACCATATGGTTGATACAGTTTACTGGTTGAAAGGCTGATAATAGTAGTTAATGGTTCAAAATGGCGGGCTAACAGTTGCTAGTTGATGATTGAGGATGGTTGATTGATGGATACTGGTCAATAATGGTTGATTCGAGCAATGATTTTTAATCATAGTTGCTTGATTACAAATAATTGGCTAAGAATGATCGATGATGGCCGGTTCATCAGTTGATCATGGCTAAGCAGTATCAACCATTCTTAACCGTGGCCATTCATCCTCCCATGGTTATCCATGGCTATTACAACATACCTAGATATACCAACCATTACCCAATCCTCTAATTGAATACAATCAATCAGCTATTTGCTCATTAGCTGGTTGTATTGAATTAGCTAATTGGTATTAACATACCATTATAATTACAACATACCATACTAATTGAATCCAACCAATCGATTACCGCTGTCTTCGTTGCGGCACCACCTGCCTCAGCCGCACAGTGACCGCCGGAGCCGGCTCAACCGCCTGCGCGCACTTGGGGGGCCAACTTTCAGCGCTTGATCACCATGGCGTGAGAAAAGCGATAAACAGCTGTGATTATCGTTATTATAAGCTATAACTTATAGTTATTATAAGGTTCGTAACTATAGTTGGTATATTATTTGAAAGGTTATAGCTGGTTATCATAAGCTATTAAGCTGGTTTTTCTAAGTTATAAACTATCATGAACTGATGAATAACCAGCTATAACCTTTCAAACTGGTGAATATCGTGATTCATCTTATTAACTCCACTGAAGAAACACCATGAATAGTCATAAATCAATTGAGAGATTAAAAAACGATGGGTAGTAGTGAATCGTGGTTAGATGATAAACAACTAGGTGTAACAGTAAACAACAGTTTCCATTTAGCTGGGAATAAAATGATGAATCTTGGCAAATAGTTATGTGCAATAGAATAACAGCATTGGTTGGGAATAATGATTGACAGCATGCCTTAAATTAGTCCATAGTGGTCTTCGACTAATTCATGAATTCTCAAACACCAACTATTAGCCAATATTCATCAAACAACAACAAGTAATACTAGCGATTCCCAACAAACCATCCACAATGCGTGGATGATGTCTGACAATAATCAACAAATCGCTCGCAATGGCTGACAGCCGTTAAGTACGGCTGATGAATAACGAGTGTACCAACGAGCGGCCAGGGACCCAGTTGCTTCTCCCAAGAGTTGGGCAAACAACATCCTCATTGTGAGGGTCATATCCTCCCGGTGTACTCATCACTGCTGCGATGCCACCTCCATGTTGCGCTGTTCGCACATTTGTATTAGGTGATCCTTCCTGATGATACCAATTGGTTGGCTATATCTCACAAAATGTGATATGGATGTACCAAGTTCTGTTAAACAACCAAACCCAATCCATGGCAATACCTTCCAGGATGGTTGATTGAAACTTTGGATCGGGATACACGACGCCAGATTTTTGTTTTTGTTCCCAAACAACAGGTTGTTGTTTTACCGTGGTTTTAAGTACATCTCTAAAATCAAATAGTGCATGCAACCAACATGATATTACAAAAATCGGGTTCTTACTTGGTTAGGATTTTTTTGGTACCCAAACACGATACCTAAACACCAACCTAAGCATGCTACTTGGCTTTATTAATCATTTATAGCAATAAACCGGCCACAACTTTGTGGTTCCAAATTTCGAGAAACCACCATTGGTTTAGGTCAGCTATACCATCATTATCAACCACAATGAACCATCATCTACCACCATCAACCACCATTGATCACCATGAATCATCATGAGCCACCAACCAAGCAACTTAGTGAGCTCCACTATTCTGCTGGTTTCTTTGTTGGCATGGTTTCCACACCAGCGACGGTGCCTGGCGCAGCTTGCAGCGAAGTGAGGCGAAGGGACCTCCGGGAGCGAGTCGTGCAGGTATGATTTCTTTGGGTCACCGACCTTATGCCATAAGTAGCGAAGTAGGCTTCCACCAGCAATCCAGTGATGCTTACCATTGTTAGCCGTGCCTTTAATCTCCATTGAGCAATGATTTTTGGATCGCCAACTCACCAGCAGTTTCAAACAAATAAAACCAGTGAAGTGCTCAGCTCCAGTTTCCCATGCCGCGACTCCCCTGGCTCCCTGGGGTGGGTTTCATTATCGGCCGACACCCAGCACCGCAACCCGGGGGAGCACCTATGTAGCCACGGCCTCGGCCAAAGGTAGACGGACTGGCCTGAAACGGGCTGGGCTGCGTGGCAGCGGGACGAAACGGTACGCCACCAGCGCAGTAGCACGGTGAAGAATGATGAATGATTGGCAATGATGATGAACTTGATGAATGCTCTTGGTAGATTATTCGTGGTGACTTGTGATGGATGAGCTTGATTATTCATGGATAGTCAGTAGTGGCTGAACCTGTAGCAATCATAGCATGCATATTTACAATGCCTGATCAGAACGGCGATATGATGATAGCCTTGGACCAGCCGAGGGTTATTGGCTGGCAAAGAATCAGAAACAAGGCTTGATAGTAACCAATGATAAGGGTCATTGCTGGTGGATAACGGTTCTTGCTGGCATATGCTGCTTGTTTTGCTTACTTCTGACTATCTATCTCGAAGAAGCATATTATGATTAACAATTGATAAGTATTACAAGCATATGTAAAAGCATGATTGAATCATCGTTTATTCGGGTCTGTAATCATGCAAGATTGTTAATTTGCCATGACTTCAAGCTATATCATTCCCCTTTTGAACGCATTCCTTTCATCCCAACCTGGAAATCACCTACCGTTACCCACAGAGGGTGAAAGTACGACCCTATGTAAAAAACAGCAGTTGCATATCCCCAGATTCACAATGCACTAGCCAAATTTTTAGTTGCTCAGTTGGCACCACCTATGCATAAGCATCATTATTGCTGGCAGCCAACGTCCCTCATTGTTAATCATTAGCAGCCACTTCCAGCTGACAACGGGTACCCCTAGCTTATGTTCATAGCCACTATTGTACTATCCCGTATGATTGGCTGATCAATCATCATTGTCGGCAATTCGTGCCTATGGTTGACCGTTAGATTTGCCTTGATCATCCCCTATGATTCAGCCCTAGCTGTCAATGGCCATTCACCACTATTATCTCAGATTGTTGGTTGACGATTGAACCCCCTATCGTCAATGAATCAACATGATTAAGCACTGACCATCTTCCAAATTCTCACAATCAATCATCACCTTTATCGTCCACTATGGAGCCACTAAGCACTAATAACCACTCACCATTGCCTCCCCCTATAGTCAATGAATTCACCACCAAGTATATATTCGTAATGAATTCACTCATCACAACCATGGCTAAGGCCAAGCATTCATCGTTCGGAACCAGCCACCATCAGCCACGGGACCACCATCAGCGATGGCCTTGCGGCTTCGCTTCGGCTGTCGACGCACCTGAAAAACCGCGGTGGGTGACCAGCTGACATAGAGACGCAGCTGGGTTGAGATGGCGAGCTGGGTCAAGCAGTTAACCAACCAATTTCATGGGGGATAATAACCAGTAACCATAGGGAAAACAATGGTGAATGATGGGGAACCGGGAACACGGAGTTTTGACCCACAGCCAGATGGGCAAAAACAACGATCATGTCCTACAAGAACAGTTGGAAAATGGTTGCCCAATGATGGGTGTTGGTCAACTGATGGGCAGGGCATGCCAACAGGATTGACAAACAGAAATCAATGGATTGCTTCACCCATGATCATGCGAACCAATGATGAACCGCTAGCAACCGTCAGTAATCACGGCAAACCATCATTAAGAAGCATTTTTAATGCACCAGTAAAAACCAGCATTCAAACCCATAATTGATCACCACTATTAACCACAATGAATCAAGCCTTGATCGCTACCGTTCAACCGCCGCCGTTTAGGGCCCAAGTCTGAGTGCACAACCAGCCAATGGCTGGAGCACTGCCCAAGGATCACCACAACGTGACAGGGCATTCATTGTGATCCCGTTCTTGTCTAATCATGTCGACTAAAAAGCTATCTCCAAGTAATCTGAACCAACTATGCATCAACTCACTTTGACCAACTGTGGGTGGAGGGGCAGTTGCTCCTACCGTGATCCACAAGCAAACCGTGACGGCGCTCTCCCAAAACTTCTACCGTGGAGCAAAGTCAGCCCCTTCCCAGAAGCCAGCGCAAAATGGCGGGTGTGTGCTGCAAATACCAAGTAGACCTTTATAGTTTCATGACTTTGGTCAATATAATGCACTCAACATTCTGCAGCTTAGAGATGGCGTACCCCGGGGCGAAACTTGGGGGCCGTGTCGGAGTGCCTGTTCCAAAGCGGTTTGAGATTGCCAGTGGTTCATCACCTCGCTGCCAGAGCTGTACGGCATCATGGCTGAAGTACCAACAGCTTCTTGGGGGAATTCACAAACGAAGCTGGTTGTTAGCCACTACCAGTGTTGTTGGTATCTTTCACAAGCTAATGATTTGCCAACCAGCTGAAAGGGAAATACATTCTTGATCACCAGCAGCTGGTTGAAATCTCATGGTGGTTGAGAGCCGGATCATCATGGTATCATTTCTCCCTTTTTCCATGTGATGTGGGAGTGAATCAATACCATCCGAATTCAGATGTTCACCAGGGCCACCGGGCACTCATGTCCACAAGTTTATTTCTGCTTGACGCATGAGATTTGAGCAATCCCACGGTGGGCGGCCAACTGTTGCGCGATGAGGCTGGGGTCATCCAGCTGGGTGATGGTAGCTCATTGACTGGGAGATCCACCATGCAAGTAGATCATTTACCATCACTTTCCAAATGAACATGGTCATTTTCCAGCTCGCTATGTTAGATTACCAGAGTGCTGTGCTCTTAATTCACGGCATCCCAAGTTGTTGGCACGTTTTCACCTGACATCTTTGGGGGAGTTCATGGACAGTGAAGCCTGTTGTGACAGATCGAAATTCACTGGTAGGCACCAAGTTTACAAAAACATCGCAAACCAGTCGGCATCCTGTCTTGCAAGAATCCAAGATCCATCTTTGCCATAGATATAGTCTGCATAATCTGCCACTATCTTGGGAGATAAATGTATCACTATGATAACTATCAACACGCACCTTTGAGATAAACATATGATTGCAATCGCCATGAATAGACACACACACACACTTGAATACATAGCACGAACAGTGATACCCCCAGTTAGGCGAACGGATGTAGTCCTCACCAGAGGACTTGGACTTTGCAGGGCCGGGCTTCAAAGTGCGAGAAAACAATCCAGTGGGCACTTCTTTGCAGCTTCGAAGAGGCTCTCCAGAATTGCTTGCTGCAGGTCCTCTTCCTCCGTCATTCTCTTGGGAGGGCCTTCGTCTTCATGCGCTCCACGCTTGGGCTTGGCAAGAGTCTGAGGCGGTCCATGGCCACGGACGACCAACCTCCATTGCGAATGCCGGTAAGGACAACTGCTTTTGAACCAACACCATGGCCTGTGTCAATGAATCTCGGGTAGTAGGTTGTCGGGATGGGTGTCCCATGTCGCCACCATCTCCGGATTGGCAGGCGCAGCATGTGCACCAGGAGGTTGTTGGATCACTGGCACCGAGATCGTGGCCGTACCCTGATCCAGCATCCGTCACTTGAAGCTCCATGTTCGGACAAGATGCTTCTGCAGGAAATTGAAGCCACAAGGATCATTTGGCCAGCACAGTTTCTTCAAGAGTCCTAGGCTCACCTCACAACTGAAGTAACAAGTCGATGGATTCAAACAACTTTGCAAACTTTGCAACATTTCACGGATTCAAGATTCAAGATTAAACTTCTTGCATCCAAGCCCTTGGATGTTGGGGTTCTGGATGTCAGTCAAAGCTTGGATTCAAGAAGTTTTCCTCACAATCTCGAATGTGGAATTCGTGAAACTTTGCAAAGTTTGCAATTTCTGGGAGTTTAATGTGTGTGTGTGTGCGCATGGGCGTGGGTTTTGACATAGTTTTTGAAAGTCTATTTTACATCTACATATATTTATATTTATACACCCCACACAAGTCAACCAAAATATGGTCTAAAAACTCCAGCAAAAATATGACTTCAAAATGTGCAGAACTTCCTGCAAATGCCGCTGAAAACTGAAAAAAGGTAGGTCTTGGGGGGGTATACTGGGGTGCCTACCAGTGATTACCAGTTCAACGGCAGAGATACCTACCGCGAAATGGTTCTTGCTGGTTGTTATCGCCTGTACCCAACCACAACTGACCGGTTGAAACCATAGTTCCATGGCCTCAGCACATCTACCTGGGGCGCATCCAGAAGCCCCTGAGCGACCAGTCCTGCTTCAACGACAATGGCCTGGCGTCGGCTTCAATTTCCCCGTGGCTTCCCCAAAATGGCCAAATGTAAGGTTGAGGTATATATACGCTAAACAGGCTTATGCAAATAGGGACATATGAACATGTGTATTGATATAAGCAAAAATACAAAGTGTCTACAACAAACGTACAAAGACATGTATGAATACATACAAGTTTTCGCACTGGCATGCGGATAAACAGGTCGGGATGATGGAGGATTCAGCAGTTACACCACCACTCTCTAGCCACCTCAATAGTTGGTGATCTAACGTCAACCAGAGAAGGTTTCTCAATATGGATCTATAGCTATAGCTGCATAATAGGCAGAAACCAATCAAACATAGATTTATGTACTCAAATGCATGGCCAGATGATAGAGAGGCAAATAAATAGGTATTTCGTCTCCTTAGGTAAATGATGGTATACACTTCCAGGCCAGATGATACATGTAGGTCCAAATAGAAAGAGAGAGAGAGAGAGTCAAGTGATGTACGACATCAAAGATGTATGTTAGCCTACAAAAACACGGTTCAGGCAGAATTGATAAGCTTCAAATGGATTTCAGATCCATATTTGTGGCATATATTGACACAACGTCCATACAATGGAAAGCACCAGCCACCATCCTTCAAATTGGTTTTAGGGATTCGAGTACTTGAAGTGGGGCAGTCCGGGTCACCAAGAGTTTGCCCAACTTGACCTGAGTGACACCTGGCTGGTCAGAATGATTTGAAGCCCAGCAACAGTGAGGAGTGGTGTGCATGTCCCGAGTTCCCAGGGCTTCCGTCACTGGTCAGCAGTTGAGGGCTCCCTCTGCACAGTAAGGGGAATCATTGCACTGAGCAATGAAATGTATCAATGCCAACACTGGACTTATAAACCCCTGGCCGATTGGTAGGGGTTATCGCCTGAAAGCTTTGGTTTCCCATTACACTGGTCACCCCTGCAGTTCATCAACCTGGGGTTTGGCTTCATCCTGTGTTAACATTGCCCAGCATTACCTGCAGGATTGTGGAGATTTCTTCGACTGGATCACCTCTTTCGTCAGCTGGCGGCCAAGTTTTGCAGCGGCACCTCATCTGAAAGAAGCGGCGCTGCTGGAGGTATCTCACCATGGCCTGACCATGACAGCAGGGGTTGAGGAGTTCATGATGAACTCATGGTTGATGAGTTCAAGAGTGCATCGTAAATGGTTTTGGGCTGAGGGGATAATGATCAACCATAGAATCAGTAGGGGCATCAAATTCGCAGCAAGGCAATGCAAAGCATCTGACCAGGTCACGCTCGCTGGGATCCTTCCATTGCGAACTACAAGCGGCCGTGGAAACCCAAACATGAGCTTCTAAGTACCACGGATTCCAGGTTGGTCATTCACCCCTCAGCCCTAGTTGCTTCGAAGCACCCAGGGATAGTATTGATGTGTAATCACTGTGATCAGTTCTGATCATTATGGTAAAGTCGATGGTTAAGTATGTAAACGTTCATCACCATGGCTAATTGATGGTTAACTACGGGTTCCACTAAATTACCAGAGTGTACTCAGAAACCTGTATGCTGCGGGCATATACGTTGTACTCTTCTTGAGTAGCCCCTGTCATTAGGCAGAGCTGATTCGCTAAGCCTTTTTGGACATGAGCCATGACAACACCATCACATTATCAAACTCCATTGTGAACCCAGCTTTGATCAATTCTAACTGATGATTGCTTGCGAAACCATAGATTATTGTTGGCATTTTAAAGCATTTACAAACAGCTAGTCATGGTGCCGTTAAAATTCAGCATGCGTAGTTCGAGAATGGATCAAAGCCAACCCTCCTCAAAGGGAGTGAACAGCAGGGTGCCCATTGCTCAATGTGGAACTCCACCAGCTATGGAGTAGGCGTAAGCCCTCAAGAGCTGGCAAGTCAACCCACCCAAAACTATATCTGGATCCAGCTGGTGTTTATCACACGGGTGGTGGAACTTGTACATGGTACCAACTACCACCATTGCTATCCACTACCAATCGCTATCAACCACTCACTGTCACTAAGCAGGGCTAATCCGTGTTAACCATCATTTATCTGTCATTGCCCCCTTCCTGAATCAATATGAACCATCAGTTTCCGTCAGTAACCATCATCATTAACCAACACTATGAATCACTACTGATGTGTTTTAATTGGATCTACATCCCAGTTAGTAAGTGGAGAGGGGCTCAAAAATGGGTGTAAGGGTGCATCCAGCTACCTTAAGGCTACTCACCATGGTTATCTTTTTCCCGAAGCGATATGCGGCCTGCAGTTGGGCTACGCGTCAGCGGCAGCAAGCCACAAGGGGTGAGTCGTTTTGTCATGATGGCTCTTATTTCATTTTTGGGATCACATATATTCCAAAATTCTCCGTCTTCAGCAACTGAGAGGATGAACTTGGATATAACACAGAAAACTAACCCGAGCAGAATCCAGCTGTTTTACTCAATTTTCACCACCTAAGTTAGTAACTCATCTAATCACCACTTAACTTCGTACCTAATCCAATCACCACTTAACCAATTGACGACAATCATTGAACCTATGGTTGAGTGCTGATTATGATAGCCAATAACCATTGTGATAAGAGTGGTGATTATGATATCCACAACGTTCAACTAACCACTTTACCTATTACCATAATGCTACTGAACCTATGCTGACCCTCTGCTGAAC
>VSDK01015177.1:163607-180406 GCA_009767595.1 Symbiodinium kawagutii
CTGAACCGTGGTCTTCCAGCACATGCATTGCTCCATTTGGATAGCAGTCTTGTGCTGAATCCCGCAGTGAATGACGCATTCATCGCAGCATAAGTGTGTGTCTGATACCCCAGTTCCTGCTAACGCATCAGAGATTCTCACATCCTCTCAGCATCTGCAACAATTCTTCTGATACGTGCTGCGTTTGGAACCAGCTTCTCAAGTGAGATGTCAAATGCTTTTATCAACCACGTATTCAGCTCTCTGTTCTGCTTATTTCTCATCTCTGTATGGTATTCGGGATGCAGTCCAGAATTCAGCACACCCATCAAAGTTATAGACAGTTCATCATTCGCAACTTCTTCGGCTCGCTCCATATCAGTGTTCAGCTCCATAAGTTGCCTCTTCGCACTGCTTTGCTTTACATAATTCTAATGTTTTGCACCCAGCGCAGGCTCTAACTGGGGCACTTTTGAGTGTACGAAGTGCCAGTTTCCTTAATCTCGCCAAGCTTCCTCATTGAGCGCCAACCCACCAGTGGAATGTGGTGTGTCACTCTTCTGCACATGGGTGTTGTCAGGCAGGGAAATGTTAGCCGTTTTCAAACAAGCTTTCAGCGTTTGTTCAGAACGTAGCTATCACAACCATAGCTTCGAACAAACAAGCTATGTTAACATTAACAAACTATTGTCATGTTTCGTAGCTGTTAACATAAATGTTAGTTGAAACAAGTTCTCATTATCAACAATAGCTGTTAACATCACATGGTTTTGAAAGAAGTTCTCATTGTCACAACCACATCGCCGCACATGTGAACCACCCGATGCAAGCGATCCACGAGCCGCGCACGGGCACATCATGGCACCTCGTAGCGCACGGGCACCGGCAGCGTTCGGGTGCTCCAAGGCGTCAGGGGATGAAACACGAACTCCTGGGGCGCCGTCGCACAGCTGGCGAGCTGGGTCAAGCAGTTCACCAACGAAGAACTGGGGGATAATCACCACGAACAGCGAAAACCATGGTGAAGAAGAGGGAACTAACAGCAAAAACAATGGTGAACAAGAGGATATAAGAGGGAACCAGGGGTACAGGGTGAACTGACCCATAGCCACCTGAATCAGGGAGTTGAATGATGCTTGATATTTTTGGGTATGATAAGAAAATTGGTATCAAGTGCTGCTATTCAGGTGTTGTGCTTCCTCAACCAATTAACATATTCTCAATTATCAAGTGCATAGTTGATATTATTGAGTACTGTCAATTGCCATAGTTACTGCTGGTTGCTATTGGATTCACGGCTATTCTATGCATTCTGTGGTAGTTGATATGGTTCACCATATCAAGCAATAGTATGGTTCATTGACTTGATGCTGAGTTCCAAACAAACCAGTACCATCTTTTTAAGCCCTGATGCTTTTCGGTTCCAGGGGAAGAGTATTCGATTTTCCATGCACCGAGCAATCGAATCACAAGTCAGGCTTACGACTCGCGTTATTGTTGCGGCTGCCCGACAAAAGCTGCCAAGCAAACTTTAAGTGAAGTAAAGGTGTTATCTTCGGTTGATCTGGGTGCCTCTGGCGACACAGGACCACAGTGTGTAGGAGGTTTCATTTTTGAGCGGAAAACACTGCACTAGGCTTCATAGCTAACAGAGCATATTGGGATGACACAGTGTGTGAGATCACGCTGAGTGTACTCAGAGATGGCATCTGTTCTCTGGAACTCGTACCATTGAAGCGTCCAACCATCTTCTAATGCTATCTTGAGCAGCCACATAGGCTGCACCCACTTCTGAAGATCCCAATGCATCCAGGAGCAAGCACCCGCATACTTCCAGTGAAGTGGCCAACATCTCAAATGAAAAACCATCTCTTAAGCCCGGCAAAGTCTTCACAGCTATCCCAGTGGTATGAGCTGCTGTGAGAAGCAGAGTCTTGTTGAGAGCACCTGTGGCCGGAGCCATTTGGGCCCTGATGAGGCATGAGTGACGGTTTACTACATCTAACATGGTGCCAGTCTCTTCTTCCGCGAGCCTCACCAGAGACTCTGTCCAGTCACTGAAGGGAACCTCAGTTGTAGAATTCGCACATGGTGCGCACATTCTCCCTCCAGGCGACTGCCGCACCACCTCCACCTCCTGGCCCCTTCGAGTTGCGCCAAAAGGGTTGCAGATACTGTCAAGAGAAAGCGAGAATATCTTCTGGCTTTTGGAAAATGAGAGATGTGGACCCAACAGAGGATTTGAAAGCACAACGACCTAGCGTAACCCCCAGCTGGCTGTAAACCACCAACCAACCAGAACGACCAACCAGTTTCTTTAACGCGCAGCGGCTGCTGTCCTCTACAAGGGGCTGTTGCCATCGTTCCCGAAGCTCCAGCCTTGGTGACAGCGAGTGCGTCTTTACCATGCGTTATGGTATGTGTTAGTGAATATGGTATACTGATCATGCCATAGGAAATAGTTGGTTCCATATCAAATATGGTTAGTGATCATGGTATGGACAATTACTGAGAAATCATACCACGTTCAGCGATGGAATTAGATGTAAATAGTAAAGCGTGGCATGACCAGATGAACAAATTTGCGAAGTTATTGCAATAACATGTGCAACATTAGAATGTATACATGTACCCGGCACCTATATGTGCATAGAAACCAATTACATTGATGCGCCTACATGAATGTAACCCAACCTATGCACGCAAGAACACGTACATAGACATTGAAAAGCATCCGCATACATCAAACACATGTACTGTACAACTAATGATCCCTGACGTATGGGAAAACCATTCCACCAACTCTTCAACAAATGGAAGTGATACATGACATTGAAAATTGTCATCGAGCTGTCGATATGTCAGAGGCAGCCTTTAAAGGGCGTAGCTACCATACCTGGCCTCCAAAGGCAGTCTGCCCAGAAATGCGGACTGGGTCAGCTCGTGTGAATATCCTGATGGCCAGCATCTGCGTAAAGGCATACGATACGGGGAATTGGATGATTGGCGATAATCATTTCTGACAATCATGATGGATTGTGTTAATCGTGCTTGCTTGAAAATGGCCACCAACCAACACCATCACGGTCGCTAGCGTTTACTAGCGACAATGATGTCTACTAATGATAGTCCATTCACCGGTTCTATCACGTAGTGTGGCCGTTATGGAAAGCAATCGATCACTGCGAGCGACTGCTGACAAACTGCTCGGCTGTCGATGATCATCCCATGGCGGTTCGCTCACCCTGGTGAGAATTCAGGTGACAACCTGGGTAACCATGTTCATTTGGCATTGTTTTCGATTGTTTGCAAACATTAAGCACAATCATTACAATTCTGATGCTTATCGTTGTTTGTTAACCATCTATGGAAACCAATCTAGAGCAAACTAAGTCGTTGCTAAGTCGGATGATCCACGTGCCTGGCCATGCTCAGCTCACCCTCATAATCACCATCCCTTGGATGCCCCACGCAGGAAGAAGCTGCCGACCGCGCAAACGATAGGGCGGCGTCAGCTGATAGTCCTGATGGCTGGACCTACTAATGGGCTGTGGTAAATGAAATCAACCATGGTAAACGATTGGTTAATTTAGCCAGTTTAGATGGTCAATATAGTTGATGAATGTTTGGTCAATTCATGGTGAATGAGTGGTAAATGACTGGTTAGTGGATGGTGAATTATATTTATCTAGTTTAGTCAGTGCAAATGGTCATGGGAAATGATGGGCCAAGTGTTGGCTAGTGGTTCAGAATGAAAAGTTATTCATGATGGTAAGGAACTTTAGTTGGCCATCCAGCCAGGTAAGCGTCTCAGACAAACAACAATGAGATGGCTGTTTCTTAATGCTGGGCAATGCTATGTCGTGGTGTAGCGCAACGGTCATGAACAATGTCCTGGCTTTGGGTGTCTCCCGCAAATGCCTTTCAGCAAACCTGCTCAAACATGAAACCCCAATTTGGTGGTCACATCCAATAGGTAAAACATCAAATGAGGGATTTCGAAGTCCATTTCCTGTTGGATCAATGTTTGATTTACTAAGGGTCTGTCCAGCCATTATCTTCCATTTTTGCTGGGTCTAGTCTGGTCGTAACACAAAATCCCAAGGATTGCATTGATTTACTAAGGGTCTGTCCAGCCATTATCTTCCATTTTTGCTGGGTCTAGTCTGGTCGTAACACAAAATCCCAAGGATTGCATTGATTTACTAAGGGTCTGTCCAGCCATTATCTTCCATTTTTGCTGGGTCTAGTCTGGTCGTAACACAAAATCCCAAGGATTGCATTGATTTACTAAGGGTCTGTCCAGCCATTATCTTCCATTTTTGCTGGGTCTAGTCTGGTCGTAACACAAAATCCCAAGGATTGCATTGATTTACTAAGGGTCTGTCCAGCCATTATCTTCCATTTTTGCTGGGTCTAGTCTGGTCGTAACACAAAATCCCAAGGATTGCATTGATTTACTAAGGGTCTGTCCAGCCATTATCTTCCATTTTTGCTGGGTCTAGTCTGGTCGTAACACAAAATCCCAAGGATTGCATTGATTTACTAAGGGTCTGTCCAGCCATTATCTTCCATTTTTGCTGGGTCTAGTCTGGTCGTAACACAAAATCCCAAAGATTGCATGGAGTATTCATCAACAAAGGCTAGTGGTTCGCCATAGACTCAGCTCAACCATGATTCCTTAAGTGTACCTTCCGAATTGCATCATTTCACATCATTTGTATCACATCATACCATGGCCCACCATATCGCACACTATAGAAGAAACATCTATAAGTTATGGTGTACACATCAAGTTCTTCATGTTTCTACAAAAACGGTGACTTGGCCTTCGCGTCATTTGTGTACAAACATCGCATGGTTTCTTCTCCGTATGCCATCCAGCTCACTCAACATTTTTACTATCTCCTTCATTGGCCATCATTGATTAACCAGTGGACCGACCAAGAAAGCAAAAACACTTTCATTGGTTGACAATGCAGGCAATCACAAGCAAGAACTGAGTCCTATTGCAAAAACTTAAAGGCAATTTAAAATGTATCAATTCAGCAGTCATTCCAGTACTCGTGGGGGTTGGTAAGATCCTAGTGCTCATGATGGATCAATCAGCTCAACCACTCTAATGTCCCCAGTGGATGTATCCCATGACCATTGGTTGTCATCAAACGATGAACGCACAAATTACGAAACACACTTACTGTAGTTCTTTTAATGATTAGTTATCATTGTCGTTGATGATCAATGATTGCTGAAACGAATTCTGGTTATACCGGCTCTCGTTGGTTTTCTCAGACCCCCTGGCGCCTCTCATTGCCTACAGTATTAAGCCCTCCCTGAACCATCCGCTGTCGCCTGATCACAGCCCTCGGGGTGCCCGTCCTGCACGTTGGCATCGTCGGGTTCCCAGAAAACGGCCTCCTGGGGCGCAGTTGAAACTCGTTGTGAGCAGGGGTTTCCCGAGGGTTGGCTGGTGACATGGCGAACTGGGTCAAACTGTTTCCCAGCTAGTTCACATCCCACAGCTCGACCAATTTGGCCATTCATTGTGTTTACTAGGGTACTCGGGCTTTGACCGCAGCCATATGGTTGTTTGTGTGAGCCATGGAACCATGGTTCATTCACTGGTAAGTATGGTCAGTATATGTCAGTATTTGTTCTTCTAATCCTTTATAGTGGCAAGAGCGAAACATGGTTACTGTGAACGCCAAAACCCGTGGTGGAGGAATGCTTTAGAATAAATTTGACAGTGGCTGTTGATATCATGGCTCATGGTCAATGACGATGCATATGGCTTTCACTGGGTGGTACATGTTAACAAGAACATTTTTTCATGGTTTCAGCAACCAAAATTGAAAGTTGATAAGCAGGATTAGGCAGTGAAGGCCTCTTCAAGCTTCAGGTTCCACAGCTTCAGAAACTTTGTCATGCAGGGCGCACCAGCGCCATACGTCGGGATCACAGCCGTTCAAACCCGGAGAGCTATTTTGGTCTAGGACAGAAATAAAGTCTTGCAAATTTCTTGAATGTCTTGATAATGTTAGTCACATTTGGTCGCAGAAACCCTTTGTTGATGAATGTTGGACAATGTTTGGACAATGATTGTCCTAAACGTGGCGAGGACCATTGAAGACTGAAATCTGGTCAGATTCTTGACAGCGACGTCTCGACTGTTCTAGCAAAAGCCTCACAGTTGGCATGAAGGCTCCGGACAGAATGCGAAGGCGTGGGTAATAGATAATCATTCTCTCTGCCCCAAGTCACAGCAAATCCTTCTGCACTCCGAGCAGCCCAACTCTCGTCTGTGAATTTCTCTTCCACATTCGTCAGGGAGACTCGGGCGACCAACCAACGCACACACTGTGAGTGGAATGCTGCGCTCCCTGCATCTGACTGTCAAAATAAGAGCCACCACCCTTGGTGTTCATTGTGGCCCACTTCGCAATAGGACACGGCCTCCAGTGAACACCGTCACTGGTTTCTTCATCTTGTGACTGTTCAGGGCATGAACTGCATGTGATCACTTCAATGTGGCGCATTGTTTATCGACAGCTTGTAAGCTCAATTTGGTATGGACATCATTGGTTTGACCTGGGAGCCAAGAAGTACGTCCATAGCCCTGTTGGCGCCCAGAGCCCTACATTACTGCAATCTCAATTATTGCTTGATGGTTCAAGTCGCTCTCACAAAAATAGTGGCATTGAAAGAAAATGGTTTCACATTGCACAAACTAACCAATAAAAACTAAACAGCAATAGTGGGGATGATAAGCAGCAGCAGCAACAGCAGCAGTAAGGATCAAGGCCTACAATTGATGGAAATCTCACACCTGCGATGGTTGATATTCATCAACACACATTGCGTTCTTGATAATTTTCACGGTCATACGCTAGCACCAGCCCGAGCCGTTGTCAATACCATCAGCCATGAACCACCGAATACCATTAAAAAACCCTTGTCTAGACATTCTATCATTTCAAGAGGTAATATCCCTGGAAACTTGTTTTTCTTGACGTCACTGGCCATCATTTACCGTCCTCACACGTCATTTACAGTTGTTTAGCCTGGTTGTTTACCATCAAACATCACTTTGCTGGTTATCACCAACCTTTATTGCCCACTATTCACCATCATGAACGACAATGAATCGTGTCAGCTCTTCTTGACAATTCTTCAAGATTATGAGTGACTGCATGCGTGATTGACAAAGCTCAAAACCATCACTAGACATCAATGGCATTTTTTTTTACCAGCAAGCGCCAGGTATGAACCACTAATGAACCATTAGCTAAGCACCACTAACCAACCAACCCGCCATCAACCATCATGAATCATCAGCTTGTCATCCCCAAGCATTGTTCACCATGGGATACTACCATAACCGGTTGGTGGTTTCAACCCTGTGACAAACATATTCGTCAACCAACCAAGCAGTTGTTAATACTAGGGAAAATGAAAATGTCGATCAAACCACCAACCACCAACCGGCCAAATCAATCATGCAGTAATTATTAATCAACCAAGCAACTATTTGTCAATACTGGGGGGAATAACTAAATGTCAATCAAACCACCAACCAGTCATGGTTGACCTATCACCATGGTTTGTAGTTACAAACCTTCATCAATGACGCTGGTGGTCCTCCATTCTCCACCGATTAATGGCTAGCTAATCACTATTTTCTAGCTAACCATGGAAATTCCCATAGTTGCAGCCCCTATCAATGGCTATAGCCCCTACAAAACCCCTAGCTAACCACTATTGTTCACCATGGTATGCTACCATAACGCGCCACCATTCTTCAACGCACATGTGATCCAGGCGCTCCTCTGCCTCAGGGCTACCGGCAGCTGGATGGTCCTGGGCACGAATCTGGTGACGATGGGGAGATGGTGGGGTGAATCATGGTACTAACTAACCGGTGGTTAAGGGGCTATGGGTCAATATTAACCAACCAATAAATGGGGATAATGTCCAACAATAGTAGGGAAACCAATGGTTAATGATGGGGAACCAGGGGTACAGGGTTCCGACCCACAGCCAAGGATGGCTCAGAAACTCACCAGTGGTGAAGGATGGCTAAGAACTAAGAACCGTTCATGGATGGTTTAATGATGGTTTAATGATGGTGGATCGACGCTTCAGGACGGTTGATCGATCGTTGCGGATGGGTGATTCATAGCAGTTCGCTGACGGCAATGACTAGTGATGCTTGGGAAACAGCTGGTGGTAAAGTTTTGTCTTTTCGAAACCATGGCTAAAAATAGATATGGCTGAGGCTAATAATTAGTAGTACCGAGTCAGGCTCATTGACAGTGGTGGATGCTGGGTTACGAGGCTTTGGCCCATTCCCATGACCTTTGGTACCCTATCATGCTCAGTGATATTTCGATATTGGACAAGAATGGCTGATCATGCATGGTAATGATTGATTAAACACCCAGATGGTCAACAATGCAGCCTAAGCTGAGTCTTTTGGCTGACGACCGTTCTGTTTGATCATTGCGACTGCTTGATTTGGTACTGATAATCTAACCATTGGTATAGCATGTTTTGCATGATCCAAATACCATAACATCAATAATCCGTACTGTATGATGTATCAAGATCGTACTGAGTATCTAGTCGAGTATAGCGACAAAGCGCTATCTAGTGTACACATTCAGTATCTACAAATTACTAATCAATGGCAATTCCTACATGATATGTTAATGATGGAATATATCTAATTGGAACTAATCCTATACCGACTTCTGACACTGCCATGATATACCGTTGATAGATGCCTTCAAAATAGATAATTGTCGCCAATGAACATCTTATCACAAAAGTGGTTGGTAATAAAAAAAATTGAGCGGAATTGATCAACTTTACGTCAGTCACTGGCATCAATACACTTGTCGACAATGCTTGATTATTACCCATTGATGTGTAAAGTCACCAACCATTGGCATCACAATTGTTATCGTGATTGCTTGATTCGTTGGCCACAATTTTCATCAACATTTACCAATATTTATACGGCCATTTCTTGGGCCAGCAACTTTGTCATTTGTGGTTTACAAAATAAGGTTCATCAGTGACTGCTTAATGCTGAATTCACAGCAAGCAGTTATATCTATAGTTAATATGGTATACCATTAGCTCTATCCTTGACAATATGGTTGTTTCCAAATAGCTGGGAGAACCCCCAACCTTGCCCATTTGACAACATACTCCTCTCCGAATGCTCCCTCCACGCCCACAACCTCACAAACTTCATCCAGGCCGCCAATATCCTTTATATGAACTATTTATAATCAAAAACTAGCCATAACTTCGGGGTTCCCAATGGCTTCAACCACCACATGAGACCTTCACCGCTGATCAATAAGAAACCAGCAATGGATGCCCACATGAACACTTCACCGCCACCGAAGTGCCAAAACCAACTGGTTCAGCATGTGCCGCAGCGCCTGAACCCAGTTGTGGCAGCGATCAAGTGGTGAAGGCCGGCAACAATGTTAAATTCAAAGTGTATCGAGGTTGATATTCGACGTAATTGCTTAACCCACTGTGAACGCTAACCATACTTACTTAACCAATGCTTCAATGTTGACAGATTTGTAGTGGCCAGTTAACAGCCATCTAAGGGTTGGCTACCAATGTTGGTAGGTTTCGCGCACCTCGGAAAAACATGAGCATTAGTGGTTGGAAAATCAAACGATGACTACCAATAGCGAAGAATCTTGAACATATCAAAATAACCTTTCTGACAGTTGGTGCGCCGAATGATGGCTACCAATATCTCTTAAAGAAACCCTCCTGCTTGGCACCAAACTTTTCACCAGCTACTGGTCATTGGCCGTGGGAGCCAACAAATCCAGCGGAGGGCAGCTCTTCAACAGCGGTTTGGGATTGCCCATGTGGGTGGTTTCCGTTGTTTGCACATCTTAGATGCCTGGGATAAGGTTGGTGTAGCAAAATCAGTTCGATCTTGCTGGTGAATCTTGCTGGTGAATAAATATCCAGCTATAATATTCATAACCACCATCAATTTAATCATGAATAGCTCGTAATCCACCACAAAATGTCAGGGTGTTAATGGATATGGATCTTCCATTAATGATCATAAACACTTTTCCAGGGACCAGCATGTTGCGTGCCAGGTCTTTCCCAATAATTGGACAACACAAAGGGCTCCAGGTTTTCGGTTCTGAGATTTGGTTTTGCGGTTGCCGCAGGCTTACTCCCTCCACATACTTGACATCATTTGAGAATCCTGAACATATGCATACTCAAGGCTTCCCTGTGGGAGCTTTTCTACGATTCCTTTGCCCAGATGTTCCTCGTGAAATCCAATCAGCAAACGGGTTCGGCATTGTCCAAGTCAAACTTTCCAGTAACATACAGAAAGGCTGGTTCACCGAGTCCAGCATCTTTGCGTAGTACAAACGCATGCCGGCGTGCTTGACCCAGTATGTCAAACTCAGAGACAAATGCTTTCTGAGAGATGTTGTAGAAAATATGCTTTCCAATACATCAACCTCTTTCAATACTTGGATTTCCGGGTCTTGAACCTTTCTTTGTGCATTGGACAGTCTCCTGTCGACGGCTCTTGTTATTCCACACATGCTCTGCTTCGATGAGAGCAGGCAACTTCCATCGCAAAATGATCACTCACAACTTCCTCTGACACTACGTGAAGCAGCAATGATCCAAATCGACCAGAAATGAAAGCTTGAAGTAACACTGAATGCCTCCTCCCTGCCATTGCGAAAGCTCCAGCGGAAACAAACCAATCTCTGATTCATTACATTTCAATTTAGTTCAATCACTGTGGAGGATCAAACAGATTTAGCACAAGGAACACATCAACCACAACCACTTTCAAATCAAACATCATATCTCCTCTATAGAATGCACAGCCGTTATAGAATTGAAATCAAGCCCGCCCCAGAATACGGAAGATATTTTTCCAAATTTATCCTCTATAGAATATCCAAAACTGACCTGCACATCACACAAGAAGACATGTTGAAACCTCATCCTTCCCATCTAGCTCTCACACCAACGTTCATTCTATAGAAACCCGAAGGCTCAAAAATCTATAAAACTGAACCATGCCCTCATCCTTTTTTTGGTCGAAATTCCCACCAGTATCCCATAGCATCAAGAACAAGAAAGCAACAATGCAGGAATACAGCGACAATACTTGAAGAGTATATACTAATGATAATAATCTTGCCAACAACTGGAAGACCACGTTTAAAAGTGAAAACGCAACGTTGGTTGAGGTGTAGGAACTGACACTGAAAACCAAAATCTGGGTACCGCCAAAAAACCCGTGGGCAGGAACTAAAAAACTCGGCGGGAACCGAAAAACCAAATGTGGGAAGCTCCGTGGGAACCCGAAACCCACATCTGGGAACTGAAAACACCCAATCCAACACGTAATGCACAAATATAGTTCATGTGCAAATGGATGGTGGTGGGCTAACAAGCTGATTCATAATGGTTATCTGATGCTTAACAGTGAGCAATAATGGGCGTTCTTAAGACAGATGTGGCCAAGGATGCCCCTTTTTGAGCGATCAACATGGGAAATCTCAAAGTTGATTTCCTGGGGGCTGATCCATGAAGTGACCTGTCTAAGCGAGCATATGTGGAGACGAAATGCCAAAGAACATGGATACACAGCATATGTTAAACCCAGTACCTGTGACACACTCATTCTGGGGATCTTTGTTGACATGTTCGTTTGCCAGTTCTTGGGATGGTCAATACGGATCCTCGGCCTGATTATTGACTGTGTGTGGTAGACCGCTATTGATTGAATCACTGCAAGGATAGTGACGGTACCCAAGCACCAGCGCATTCGATGATGGGTGATTTCTCCTCCCGTAGGAGTTTCTTTCATGGTGGTTACGCGGAATGAAAGACCATTATCATCCGATCTGCCACCAAAACCAAGCAGGATCTTAGAAACAGTTTTGTCAAACCCACTTCATCAGCGGTACTCACGTGATTGCCCTGTGACCTCTATCTACCCCGACTTGTCACTGATGCAAATTTCTCTTCATTCTTCCCTACACTGTGCAACGTGAACCCCTGAAACAGTGTCCACTGAGGAGTCCAACCTTTAACTCTTATCACCCAACATCCAATTCTTTCCATCACCCACCCTTAGTCATTATCGGAGCCGTTCCCCATTGGAACCATCATTTTTGGAATGGTTCGGCGGAAAGTCCATTTATGGATCCAAATCAGAAACCTGGATGCACATAAGTGATGGCGAAGCATCGATAAAAAAGGACCGAAGGTCAATTGTTGGTTGATTGAGGGTCGACTGTTAATTTTTTGCACTGACAATTTTGCCAGTCGTGACAATTTCTTAACTACGATGATTGCTGCTAAAACAACGACTCATTATAATCAGATCATTCTGAATCTCTACTAAAAAGTCTCAAATACATACAACTATCAACCACTAATAGGGGCACTAAAGTGATAATCGTGATTTCCGAACATGCGTACCAATAACAAATACTGAACACAATAAAGACTACAAGTGGTTACGATAAAAACTATACTCAGCAACAAATCAAAATCATCCCCGACTGTTATCTAGTTGGTGGTTTCAACCCCTATGAAAAACATATTTGTCAACCAAACAACCATTTGATAGGACTAGTAAGAATCAACATGTTAATCAAACCACACCAACCAGTTATTGATCAATTTTGATGAAGCAGGTTACTCATCATCGCTGCCACTGGTTCACCAATGGCCAAACCACCCGTTTCAGTACCTTGGGATCTTCTGATTCTTCACGTCTGGGCCTCAGGCCGAGCTGACCATGACCTTTGGTGTAGATATCTTGGATGGGGAGCTCAAAGTTCTGGGGCGTGGGAATCACGAATTGCGAACTGATCACCTTTGGAAACCAATTTTGGTGCTTGATCTTGTGGAACCATAGGCCACATGGTGGTTTCTCAAAATAGGGAACCCCAAATTTGGTTGTACAGTTTATTATTACACATGATTCATATTGGATGATTTCGGGGTACCCCTCTTGAGAAACACCGGAATGGTGTTGTTGTATCGATGAATTTCAGGGTATGATCACATTGCCTGCGCAATTATAATACACTTGTGCGACTCAAACCAGTCATGGTATACAAAATGCGACATGCAATTGTATGGTATCATACGGTACTACCTACGTTAGTAACCCTTCTGTTTACCCTAAACTATTGTGGCAATATGCACCACCAACAATTGAACAGGCAGCATATCAAACATCATTAACCATCAATGAACCATAGTTACATCAATGAAATATGGATCAACCACTATCAACCACTATCAAGCTGGATGAACTACTAACCTAGATATTTACCGCTATGAACTATTAGCCACTATTCACCATCGGACCATCAGTAGCCACCATTGAGCATTAACCTTTTGTCTTCCACCTCGAGGGATGGGACCTAGCACGCGAGCACGGGGCACTAGGCCAACAGGAGGGCCGAAACCCAAATAGTCAAGACTGCCCTTGAGAAAACGCGATTGTGTGACACTGAAGTCACTGCATGAAAGGTGGGCCAAGGAAAGGTGGCATGAGGAAACTTTGAGACACACTGTCGATCTAGGCATTACACACAATCCTTTAGGTGAGAACAGGAAACACTGGAGTCACAAAACGCGATCATGGCTGATGAGAGCTGATTTGTCATTCATGAACAGCTCATCCATATCTCCCCCACATCGCCCTTCGAGCCACGCAGGCATCACGCGCCAGTTGTGTAACTCCCAGGGAGCGATTTCCACGGGCAACAGCCTGGGGGCCGTGGTGAGGAGCGCGTGATTCATCGTGGTGGGACTTGGTGGTTGCATAGTTTGGCAGTGGGGTGATCCATCATGGCTGGTGGATGTTGGGAGTGGATGTTAATGGTGTGGTGAATATCAGTTGGGCATAATGATTTATGCCGCAGCTATTGATGGTTCATGACGAGTAACAGTTTAGTGATAAGGATGGTTGAAATGGTTTAATGATTTGTGTTGGCTTGTTATGTATGATGGGAACAGTGGTCAAGAAACTATTCTGCTGAATGGTTGAGTACTGGAAGAAAGGGTGAAAAAACGGTTGAATATATTGCTGTTCACTGTAATTCATAGTTGGTTGGTTAGTTGGTTGGTGGGTTGGTTGACAATGGCGGATCATGATGACCGACTGGTAAGCTGCTAAGCTGGTTCAGTCGCTGCTTCCACCATGTTCCACCTGCTTCCAGTTGCTTACTTAGTCGTCTAATCATCACAGCACCTGGGGATCGAAAGTGGGCCAAGAGCTACTCCACAACAGCTACCGGTGCCACGCTTGGGGACATCGGATCAAAAGACTGATCAACAGCCGCCTTACCCCAACGTGCAGTGTCTAGAAGTGACTTATGTTACCCCTAAGTTGGTAAATAAACCCATCAAACACTTGGTACAACTCAGTCCTATCACGACTGAAACAGATCATTATCGCGGTTGGAATGCAACAACTGAGCAACATTGGGGGCATTTTTGTCAGCATTACAGGGGAATATTGACCAACTGAAGGTTCAAAATGTTTGATTGTTGATCGAGTGGATCAACTCTTATACACCCTTATCCTGCCCTCTTGTCCACACTATCCGTTATCATCTAGTATCCAAAACCTAGCATCATCTACCATGGTCAACCATCATCGACCATTACTCTTCTGCATTATTAATCATCATGAACCATTATCATCAACCCTTATCCAATCTTGATCAATATCAATCACCAACCATTACTACCAATCATTGCTAAAATATGAGCCAACCATTGCCATGTAACTATCAACTATTCATCAACCATTTCTACCAACCATTTGAATCATCATAAACCGTTGTTACCCGCCATTATCCATCATTACCAACCATTATAACCAACCATCATCAACCATTAACAACCTTATTACCAACCATTAGTACCCACCATTACTACCAACCATGATCAACCATTACCTACCGTTACTTGCCGTTATTGCCAACCATTATCAAACTATTACCAAGTAATTGTTTTCCGATATCAACCATCATCAACCAGGATCATACATCACCAACCACTACAAGTAACCAGTATCAACCATTTTTTTCAACCATCAACATGTTTGACCATTTTCCACCGTCCATCATCCGGATGCTGCACCTTGCCCCGGCCACCAGGTTCAACAGCACACAGCCAAGGAGGATCTGGCAGCGCCGGCGTGTCAACCATGGGTCACCATCAAGGACGTGCGCTGGTTGATGAATGACAATACTTAGATCGAATCACCATGAACTGCGAACGCATCACTATGATTTACATGGTGATTCAAGCTAGCGGTATTTGGATTACCCTTGGATTACCCTCATTACTATGTAGCTAATAGCTAGATGACATTGATTAATTAATAAGCATCCAACTACTTATATTCAATCGTTTATTGCTAACCATATTGTTAATTGTCCACGACTTCGTGCTTGCCCATGTCTCTATATTGATGCCCAGGAAACACCAGCGAAGATTGACCACCTCAAAGGTGCCTTTTTTTCTCGAACATGGGTTGTCGAGAATTGCTACACCGAATCCATCGTCGAGAATAATGGTTACAAACAATACCTATCAAGAAAAAAAATCAAACATGACTTGATCATGCTTGCAGAACTGGGTGTAACCACTGTAGTCCCTGATCACCAACAACAGCATGCCGTGCACGATCTCAACCATGTTGCCTGTGCTGCATCAGCATTGTGAAGGATTGAAACAGACTACAAAATATAGAATTATTAGCTTACTGAATAATTCGATAATCTAATAGATTAAACATTGAATCATTTGTGGACATTAAAGTCCAAAACCCAAAATCACATAGACCCTATGATTCCATCGTACCCGGGGGCGATTCTGAGAGCTATAGCCTGCAGCCTGACCTAATTTGGAAATGGACAGGCCCGGCTGAAAAAACGATTTTTAATTGAAAAGACGGTTGTGTTGACCATCGATCTCGTGGCTGGTGAGGTTTCATGGTTTCAGCATTTTTTGATAGCTGCGCCGTGATCACAGGACCTCGAGTTTTGGAAAGTGATCCCAAACCTTAATTGGATCATTGGAGATTCACAATGGCAAAACCCACGTAGGAGACCACTCCCAAGAGTTGCCTCAGAGTCCTCGTCGGATGAGCAAGTGTTTCGGAGGTGCATTTTTGGTGCGCTGACTCTGGTCTTCACATTAGACCATGGTGCCGAACCAGTCGATGCAGAAGAAGGACATGTTTGAACGGGATCAGGGCATTCACAATTGAAACGGGTCGCACCCAACGGTTCCAGCCACAACCCGGACACCTTGTTCGCCTTTGATGCCGGCACAGCACCGTCATCAGAAGATCCTGCGCAACCACTCTCGGACTGTCTCCGTGTCATTCCATTCTCAAGGAACTCAATGATTTCCTCGCAAGCAAAGTTTTCCAGGATGATGCAGTTCAACTGATCCAACCTCCATCGGCCTTGACTCTCCAAGTGGTACCGTCTATGACGGCGGACACGCCTGAAGAATCTCACACGACCTGACTGAGCAGGGAAGTCATCCTACCAGAGGATAAGATACTCGTCGGAGCGTCTCAGATCGGCCAGGTGTTGATACTTGAACACAAAGCATGTGTTGACACGGTGAGCCATGTCCACTTTTTTCCAAGGCGGCCGCCCCTCCGACTTTCTTGCCGTTGGTCTTTTCGACCCCTGGGTGACAGGCGAGTCCGTGGCAGGGAATAATTGGGATTATACGGTTCGCGG